>CM077094.1:29686393-29929625 GCA_039513925.1 Platanthera zijinensis | reverse complement strand
TTTGTGACTAGGGCCCTGAAGATATGTGGGCTGCTTGGGGTGCTTTGGGCTGGATTCGCACGGGTCGGGGGGGGCCGGCTAGGATTTGGGATTTGGCGGTAAAAAAAATGAAAACGAAAATTCCAATCCTTCCAAAAATCGAATTTATTTCTTACCGCAGGGATGAAGGTCGGGAGCAATCCGTATCCACTCCGGGAATCGAATTCCGTCCACAAACGCTCCGGGAATCGGCGTCCGGGGAAGGCTCGGGGGCTCGTTTCTCTCTCCAGGGGGGCGGGCGGTTTTCTATCGTGAAGAAGATGATGGCTCTCTCATTCTAATACTATATATATATATAATTATATAATTATATTATTAATTACAAAATTACATAAAGCACCAAATCGACTCGAAAACCGATTCACCTCGGAATTCGACGAAATTCGCACCGTAGCTAAATATCCACGCTACGAACACAATGGCGAAGTCGAAATTAACTTTCGACGAACAGAACTCGAGTTACACCCAAACGAAGCCAAACACAAACATCCCCCCGAGAGGCCACACCGGTCACCAAAACGACTCGGTTTGCTAGGGAGATCTTGCCAACAGGCTACCAAACAGGGCACTCAGTTCTAAGGAGCTATACCATACTCCACACATGGCACAAGCCACGGAAACGCGTCATCGTAACGCCAAACGAGAATAAAAATAATCGCTGAAAAAAAAACGGGGCGTTACAGCCGGAAACGGTGGTACCGCTTGAAACGAGGTGAGATTCCTCCCCTCTCCCTTGGTGCTAGATCTGTAGATATATTCCAGGAGAGATATCGACTCCATAGAGTCTTGATGGTGAGGAGGAGATTTCTTAGGAAATCCATGCCTAGGTTTGTTTTCTAGGCTTTAGCCCCCTCCAACCTCTTCATCCTTCAAAGTGAAGATGAGAAGGTTTTGTGGAGAAATATGTCTCCGTGAGGGTGAATAAGGGTGGACGATTTTCTGGAGGAGATTTTGGGAGTTTGGTGTAAGGAGGAAGATGAACGGATGACGTTCATCTCGCCTCAAGATGCGTGCAGAAATCTGTTTTCTGCACGCAACGACCTTTGTGGCCACTTTCAGGGGTGTTCTGGTCATATCTGGGCTTTCGAATAAACATGAAAGTTGTAGCCCACGAAATTATCTTTCCAACGAGTGGTTACACGCACTCGTCGGATTTCTGTAGCCTCAGGAATCCCTGGTCGAAGTGGCTGCCCGGATTAAGGCTGCACCTAAATTCTGGGCTTGTGTAACGTGGAATGCGATGTGGTGGAATTTAATGTTGCGATCCAACTCGAGCCTTGGGTGGACTATTTTGACATAATCATCATAGTGATGAGATAAGTTGAGTTTATGAATCTAAATTCATATAACGAGTTGTGGACAAGTTTAATTGAAGGAAGAACCTGATATAATTTGGTAGATATAATTGGATAAATGTATAAATGAATTAACTATGGCCATGATACATGTTGGATGGATAAAAGGGAATTAATAATCCAATGCTTAGAGTGTCGTCTCCTTACGGGTAGCATTGTGGAAGTAACAAGTGCGGTGTTGACTGTAACTAGTTGGAATGAGGTTGAGATGAGTAAAGTTGGATGGTTGGGCTTGGCCCTCGGTGTTGATGTCCCGAGGCTCCTTCCGCATTTGATGGATGGTTGGGCTTGGTCCTCAGTGTTCACGTCCCGAGGCTCCTTCCATGCCACAATATTGTGAAATTGCATGTGGTGTGAGTCGACACACGGTGTCGTAATCCCGGTTAAGGATAGTGTGGCAGGTCTACGGGCTCGCCAATCATCACACCGATGGGAGTCGACATCTAGACCTTGGGCGGTTGGGCTTGGTCCTCGGTGTTCATGACCCGAGGCTCCTTCCGTGCCAAGTGAACGGTTAGGCTTGGTCCTCGTGTTCATTTCCGAGGCTCCTTCCGTGTCACGCATAGGCCAGTTCGGGGCTAGTATCTTGGTGCTCATTTACCCAGGAGAACCCGCTGAGCCGTAGTACGCAAGTGAGCTCCGCTGTTGTGTCCTTAGCGTTGAGGCATACGGAGGCCTAGGCTAGGTAGTGTGGAGACCAACCTAGTAGTGGAGATGCCCGCTCAACTGTCACCGTCTGGCCACGACGGTTGACGCCTGAGAGGTTAGCTATCTGCTCGAATAGTGGGAACTATAAGTCTGTGTCGACATAGCGATTGCATGTGTTTGATCATGGGTGTGTCATTGCATTGTATTCATAGCATTACACTTCATTGCATACATAATACCCTCATCGTATAAGTTTGTATGGCACTCCTATACGATGAGTTACTTATTGCTGAATGACCCTCAACTTATATGCTTGTATGGGCATCCATATAAGTTGAGTTACTTACTGTTATAGCTATATACTCTCTTGCTGCTGTAGATATTAGATTCGTAAAATAAGAGCTTGTTTATTATACACTACTGCTGTTGCTGCTTATGATATGTATACTCACTTCACCTGTTGTACAACTATTATTTATATATTATACATGTTCCTTTCTCCGCCCGGTGCCGAGGAGTCGCCGGGGAGCGGATGTGAAGCCACTTAGTCTTTATGACTAACGGTTGCTACGTCTTCCTTTTTAGGAGGAGACCCCGCAGGTGGAGCAGCAAGCTATGCAGCTGGAAAGCCAGGCCAGGACGACAGGGCCTGAAGGGACGGTACCGTTGCTACCGTCGGTTACAGATGTGAGTGAGAGAGATTTCGTTGTAGCCCTTCGAGGCAAATATATTCACGTACTGTGATTATGTAGAAGCTTGTTAGCTTCTCTTTTGTTATGACTATGGGCATATGCTTAGTGTGGATTGACTTTCTTATATTATTATGGTTGGGTTGGCAATTATGTGTTTGTTATTGTTGTTGCCGGCAGAATAGGCGTCTTGTGGTACAGGCTAGCCCTTGCTAGTGTTACCGTAAGGCGGCTGTTCTAGGCATAGGACCCCTCTCGTGTCGTGTTTTGTGTTCCGGGAGGGGGGGGTCTTACAGCCAATATATTAAGGTTGCACGGTGTACCCTGTAGCATCGTCAGTGACAGATATGGACGCTTTACTTCTAATGATTGGAGGCTAATCCACCAGTTGTTAGGTACTAAATTGAATTTCAATACAGGATTTCATCCGTAAATGGATGGTCAAACTGAGAGAAACAACATGACAATGGAGGATATGCTCTGTATGTACGACTTGGATTTCGAGAAGAGGTGGGAGGACCATCTCTATATGATTGAATTCGCCTATAATAATAGCTATCAAGCTAGTATTAAGATGACTCCCTTCAAAGCTTTATACGGTAGGAAGTGTCGTACTCCTTTAGCTTTGGTGGAAACAGGCGAATCAAAACTGTATAAGCGTAACGAGGTCGAAGATGCAAATTTGACCATACACACTATACGAGATCGGTTATTGGTGGCCCAAGATAGGCATGATAATTACTACAACGCCAAGCACTGAAACGTGGAGTTTTCGGTTAGCGATTGGGTATATCTGAAGATAAAGACATTCAAAGGTGTGTCCAGGATTCGGCACTTGAAAAAGTTGATTCTGAGATATCTTGGTCTGTTTGAAGTGGTTGAGCAGATTGGAGAAGCTGCATATCGATTAGCTCTTTCGACGAGGCTAAGTGGTTTGCACGATGTGTTTCACATATCGGTGCTGCGAAAAGCTTTGCAAGAGCCGACGCAAGTGGTGACTGATGACCAGGTACCGGTCGATAGTGGGGCTGACGATGAATGTTAAACCCATTCGAATCGAGGATACGGTGAACAGACAACTACAAAACAAAGCAATCGGGATGGTCAAAGTCCATTGGGACAATTATGGCCGTAAAGAACTAACATGGGAGCATGAGCAAACCATGCGAGAAGAATTTTGCGAGTTATTTTTGTAAATTAATGTTGTAAGTTGCTGTACTGATTTCCTTTCAATAAATAAAATTTCGGGACAAAATTTCATAAAGGAGTGGAGAATTGTAATGCCTTAAAAATCCTAAAAAAAGGATTGGAAGTTAACGCACGGCAGTAGAGTTAACGCCGGTGTTAGCTATTGAATTAATTCGTCTGGTGTCTCGGGTATCGACCGTGCGGCGGTCAATAGGTACCGTGTGGCGCTATCACTCTACGCACTCAATGCTCTCAACGAAGCATTGAGTGGCTACCGTGTGGAGGTAGTTATCTATCGCATGGCAATAGCTGCTCTTAAAGAACTCGACACTCTCAACGCACTCAACTCTCTCGACGAAGGGTTGAGCGATTACCGCGTTGCGGTTGTGAGCTAACATGCGGTGATAGCTCGAGGCAAAGTGCCGCTTGGTGGTAGCTTGCCACATGGCAGTAAGGTGGAGTTTGCTTTGGGTGACAGAGCAATGTCCATTGGGCCAAGCGGCAACCACCTCAGATACCGCGCGACAGTAGCAGCTACCGCATGGCAGTAGCATATACCGCATGATGGTAGCCTCCGGATATAAGTTGTACATGAGAATGAATTCTCATTGTTCTCTCTCTTAGTTCTTGAAGTTCTTGAGAGCAAGAATATTGGGATGAGTTTTGCAAGCTAGGTGAATGATATCCTATGGCCATATTTACTAGCTAAGGCAATATCTGTGAGGTGGAAAGCGAGGCGATCCTTTCCATCCGGATAGAAGACTTGATCATGGCTCCAAAACAACCTATGAGGGTAACGACTTTCTCTTTGGACAAGTGAAGTCCTCAATTTGCATACGTGCATGGAACCCCTCACCAAAAGGTGAAGAAAAGGGTGGTTTCCAGTGGGTAGATC
Source organism: Platanthera zijinensis (assembly GCA_039513925.1). Classification (NCBI taxonomy): domain Eukaryota; kingdom Viridiplantae; phylum Streptophyta; class Magnoliopsida; order Asparagales; family Orchidaceae; genus Platanthera; species Platanthera zijinensis. Next base: position 29,924,811 of record CM077094.1, on the reverse strand, counting down.
GTTGTGATCCCCGATAAAACTTGCATATAGATCCGAAATCGAAGTATAGAATAGACATGCTGTGTGAAGCCCATCTGAACAGGTTGGTCTTGATTGGTGATCAATTGTTTTGCATGCCGGAGAAGACTCCGTGATAAAACGTGTGGTTAAATATATAGAATCCGAGGTCTGGGGGTGTGCATGATGTTGTAGTGATAGTATTGGAGGTGATCTCCAGGAAAACACCCAAACATGGAGAAGAAGTGACTTCTGTCCCTACCGCGCGGCGGTAGTACTACCGTCGGCGATAGTTTCCAGTAAGCTATGAGGCTTGTCTCTAGGAGACCTGAGCCCAATGTTTGAAGCTGAGATCCTTGTGAGCCCAACTAAGGTGCCCGAAGGAGCAATCCTGAATGTTGTTGTGAAGCCTGTATCCATAAGACAAGGAGCGTATCATGAAAAGCTGTGAGCTTGGAGAGCCCAACTATTGGCCATCAGCGCCATGATGATCATTACAGGCTCATGTCCTGGGGACATGTGAGTGACAACTGATGCTCAGAGCCTAGAGTGCCCAGCAAAAAGGCCAGAGAGTCGAACGGGCAAGGGGAAGCTGACCCGCGTCTTGTCATGGGGCTTGATTGCTTCGACTTTCATCAGTGGTATGGCGATTTGAGCAACGGGAAGAGTGTTGAACTGTACCCACATTATGTCGTTCGGGCTAGATTGCCTAAAGTAATTGGCTTTTGTCGTTGGCATAATGAGAGTCTTAGTTCATGTGTCGAAAAAGACTAGAATGCTCAAGGATACCATCAAGTCTGGGACTGTGGATGGTGATGAGACCCGGGAAGTCCGGTACACCGAGAATATGCCCTGAGTGCACAGGGCGTGTGGCTGATCGAGCCTGCATCTGTGGAGAATGGTGCTTAAGTGCACGCTATTATTTTCCAATATATATTTATATTTCTGCTTGTAGGGAAGGAGAACCGCCGCCTCGAGTGAGGGGTGGGGTCATTAAAAATTGATCAACTAAAGCTGACCATTTCCTTTTTTCCATCCTTGTGGTGGATTGTCCCTATACAGGTTCTAGAGAGTCGAGCGGGAAATAGAGGATTGCAGCCCTTTGATGCTATGCCGGCCCTCGAAGTCCAAGCGAAGGCTCTTTTAGTGTTTTTCAAGTGTGCCCAGCCTGCGCGCCGATGTTTGCAAACCACTCTTTTGGGGAAAAACATTTGTAAGGACTTAAGGACACACTGTTTTGTGTATTTTGTAATAAAATTCCTATGGTTATTATATTGTGGACATTGTTGATACTTGAGTTCAATTTAACCCATTAAGCTTCCGCTAGAATGCTCTGAGTTAGGATTCATTTGGTCTCTTGATATTAACATGTAACCCCGCTGACTGTTTATGGAATATGGCATGGGGCCCCGGCCAAACCCTCTATTATATTTCATGTGACGGACTGAGGTGTTACACATGCTTCGTATGTGCATCCTAGATTTCGGGAAAAAGTGGTAGGATCACTTATATATGATCTAATTCGCTTACAATAACATCTACCAGGAAAGTATTCAAATGGAGCCCTTCGAGGCACTATATGGTAGAAAGTGTTGTACTCCGTTGTCATGGTTGGATACGGGCGAGTCAAAGTCATATAAGCGGAGGGAAGTTGAGGATGCGACTTCTTTTGTGTGGACAATCATGGAGCAGTTGTTGATTGCACAGGATAGACATGCTAAATATTATAACTCCAAGCACATAAATGTTGAGTTTGTCGTGGGCGATTGGGTTTACCTGAAGATCAAACCGTTCAAGGGTGTGTCAAGGATTCGACGGCTGAAAAAGATAAGTCTGAGATACTTTGGGTTGTTTGACGTTTTGGAGCGCGTTGGTGAGGCCGCCTATCGATTAATGCTTTCAACAGAGTGGTCTACATGACGTATTCCACATATTTGTGTTGCGAAAGGCAGTATAAGAGCCTACGCAGGTGGTTGCGGTGGATTAGGTACCGATTGATGGTGGGTTGACACGGAAGGTCAAGCTCATTCATATTGAAGACTCGAAAGTCAAGCAACTTCAGAATAAGTCTATCAGGATGGTCAAGGTTCATTGGGACAACTATGGCCAAGAGGGGCTGTCATGGGAGTAGGAACAAACCATGAAGGCAGAGTTCCCCTTGATTTTAGTTTGAGGTATACTTTCGTAGTATTGATACTCTTTCGTTTTCCTACAATATGTAATTTTGGGACGAAATTCTTTAAGTGAGGGAGTTTCTGTAGGCAGGAAAAGAGGGTACCGCACGGCGATAGCGCCAGGCGTCGAGAGTGCTGAGTAAGGTGATTTAACTCAACACTTTAGTTACCGCGCGGAGGTAGACTGATACCGCGTGGTAGTAGCATCAGGCATCGAGAGAATTGAGTGAGGCATGGTGACTCAACGCCTAGTCTACCGCACGACGGTATGTTGTTATTGCGCGGCACTAGCCAATTTATTGGTCGAGCTCTAGGGAAGTTATCGCCCTGCAGTAGTGATATCACAGGCGGTAGCTTGGCAATTTATTTGTCGAAGCTCTCGGGTTTCTGTCGCGCGGCATTAGTAACTATCACGTGGCGGTAGAAGGAGCGGTCGTGTCGTAAAATCCCCAACTACTGCGAGGCGCTAACATCCTATCCCGCGCCAATAGCGAAGCTGTAACATCGTGGCCATGTATCGGCCTGTGATTGGAGGGCCTGGGCAGTGGCCCACAAAAAGAGGTATTGATTAGCGGTACCGCATTGTAGTAGCTAGTTACCGTGCGGCAGTAGCTCGGTTTATAGTGTTGATTTGGCTGTTTTAACTTCATTCTTTTGGAATTTGAGAATCTTGGGCTAGATGCTTGGAGGAGGAGTAGCAGCGCTGGAGAGAGGAGATCTCGCCATCGTTTGAGATTTAGAGCTCGGATTCACGTGGAGAGTTCGGATCTACGGATACAAAGTTGTAGCAGTCGTGTTCATCCGGCTAAAATCTCTTCCATGGCACCGAAGCGGACTTCTAGGGTAACGATCCACTTCCTTTGACATGTGAAGTCCTTTCTTTTTAGCATTAGAGGGTAGACACACCACGAACAAGTGGAAGTGGTTCTCCCGACAGGTAGATCCGTGTATCCCCGTTAGTTTTACATTTAGATCTGGAATCAAAGTACGGAATAGACATGTTGTGTGAAGCCCATCCGGACAGGTAGGTCTGGATTGGTGATGTTTGTATGTTTTGTATGCTGGAGAAGACTCTGTGGCTATCGCATAGATTTCAAAGTCACGGGGTATGCATATGGTTACGTTGAGAGTACTGGATGTAGACTCTATGAAAACACATGAGTTAGGGGAGGAATCGATAGTCTACTCCCCTACCATGTGGCGGTAGCGCTACCGCCGACGATAGCTCCCAGTGAGCATTGTATTGTTTGTTGAGGCATGTTTCTTGGAAACCCCATGGCTATTTTCTGAAGCCTATCTTTGGGAGACTTGTGGGCTATTTTGTGAGGCCTATCTTGTGAGACCTGGGGGTCGTGGGTGCGTGTCTCTCGAAGACCTGAGGGCCAATTTGTGGAGCGTGAGCTTGATTTGCTCAGCTTTGGTAGCCATGAGTGCTAGCCTAGGATCCTTACAGAGTTATGGAAAATACGGAAAAGTAAAAGGGGATGTTGACCCACGTCAGGCCTGCGAGCCGGACGATTTGAGCATAGGCTGTGGATGAACTGTACCCTCCCCTATGTCAGTCGACTTGGAGTGTGTCAAAGTGTTAATTTTAAGTCACCATGACTTTGTCATAGCATAGAGGCGTTGTCTCTATCTTTGGCCCTATGATACTGAAAGCTCAAACGTTGTTAACCATCACAAAGAACGGTGGTGCGACCCTTGTTGTCTTGTGCACCAAGAATGTGCCCTGAGAGTATAGGGTGTTGGGCATTTGCACCAATGTCTATGGTGAATGGTGCTAAAGTTTCACGCTTTGATTGCCAATATATGATTATCCTAATGTCCACAGGGAAGGTGCACCACTACCCCGAGTGAGGGGTTGAGTCGTTATAATTTGGTCAGCTATTGCTGACCGTTGCTATTGTTTTGCCACCGTAAGGTGGAATGTTTCATGCAAGTGCAGCTGAGCTAAGCGGGAAATAGAGAATTGGAGCCCAGGATTGCTAAGCTGGCCCTTGAAGGCCAAAGCGAATTGCCCGTTTATTTTATTATTCATGTGTGGCTGGCATGTGTGCCGATATATGAAAGACATTTTAATTTGGGTTGAACAATGTAAGGTGTTGGGTCCATTGATCCCAATGGTCCTGATTTGATGATGTCAAATAGGTCAATGAGATAGACATACTTGTATTTGATATGTGTGTAAGTTCATGTGTGTAGGACAATCCTTGTGACAAAGATTAGGCAGGTGGACCCAAAGAAGTGGCTGGAAGGGCAGAAGATTTTCCTAAGTTGACAGGCATTGAGTGATGTCTATTCACTCAATGCTATGTAAGAAAAATTGTTGAGTATAATCAGCCAAACAATTGGCAAGCTGAAAATGTGGCTAAGTCCACAGGCGTTGAGTGAAGTCTACTCACTCAACACCATACAGCTAAAGGCTGTGAGAGGCTAAGCCTTAGAAGAAAAAGGCAGAAATGTGTCTAAGTCCACAGGTATTGAGTGAAGTACACTCACTCAATGCCATAACATCAAAATCGTTGAGTATTGCCCAGTCATTCAAAGCCACAGAAATTCTGTGTAAAATCTTGACTAAGTCCACAGGCATTGAGTGTAGCAAACTCACTCAATGCCATGTGTTGGAACACCCTATTAGTAATTTTAGTAAGGATCACTATGTGCTTAGGAATTTGTTTTGACCTTGCTGTATAGTCTGATAGGTCAATTAGAATAAGTCTTAGGGTTAGTACTTAGGTTTGAAAGCTGCCCTCAAGACATTCTAAAGTTCAGGATTCAGTGCTGAGGACCAAAACAATTTTCGTCGAGCTCAGGTCGAGGAATCGTCGAACTCCATTCGACGATCTCTGAGCTCAATTCAATGAGTCGTCGAACTCCGTTCGATGATCTTCGAGCTCAGGTCGACGTTCTGTCTCTAGTTGTTTTCAAAGTCTTTGAGCTCAGTTCGACGATCGTAGAGCTCAGTTCGACGATTTCTGTTTCCAGTTTAAATCCAATCTCTGAGCTCAGTTCGACGATCGTTGAGCTCAAAACGATGATTTTTCTGAGAGATTGACGATTCAGGATTCAAATTAAGGACAGTTATGGAATTCATTCAGACTTATTTTCAGCATTTTTGGCAAAGGATTTTGTAGCCGTTTCAATCAATCTAGAGCAAGTTTCAAGGAAGATTAATTGGAATGTTTCTTAAGGACTTTCCTCTAGAGGTAGATATCAGTTAAGGTATGATAGTTTTACTTTCAAGACAACCTAAACACCTATAGGGGGGTGAATAGGTTCTAATTTCTTGTTTATACTTCTAGGCAGAATTCAATTACAAATTAAAACATCTAGCACAGCATTCACAGATAACTAAGCATCACAGATTGCACAATGTTTTATAGTGGTTCCCCAAGGTCTGGGTAAATCCACTTTCCCCCTTCACCTATCTAGCAGTATGCTAGATTCGGCCAAACTTCCACTATTCTCAGATCCTCAGATCCTCAGATCCTACAGCTCAGAACCTGGATAGGTTCCTACAACTCAGGCTCAACAGCCCTACCTCAGCCTTGCCTCAAGGCCTACCACTCAGAGAATAACCTTCTCCTACACTCAGGCAAATAGCCCTACCACTCAGAGATCACCTCTCCTACACTCAGCCTTTATAACACAAGCTTACAACTCAGATCTGTGTAAACAGATCCTATAGAAATTTGGAAAAGATATTTTAATGTCTTGCCTTTGTTGAGAGAGAAGAGGACAAGACACTTCTTGATCAGCTGATGAAATCAACTGAATCTGAGCTTTCTTCAAAGCTTCTTGAATCTGAACTTAGCTGAGTTGATTTCCAAACAGCTTCTTGAGAAACCACTGATGGCTTCCTTCTTCTTCTTCAAGATGACTAGATCCCTCTCAATCCAACACCTTTTTTGATACTTCAGGCTTCTTCTTCTTCTTAGATCCACTGATGAAGATCTTCTTTAGAGCTTAGCACTTTCTTGAATTGAAACTACAATAGGATCGTAATCCTTCTGTTTCTTCTTCTTAGATCTTCTTCAGTTATCTTTCTTAGATTTTATTTCCTTCTGAATATGTCTATTTATAGACTTTCTTCATGGTAACCGGCTGATCCGGTTTCTAACTGTTTTCTGACAGGTCTGACAGCTTCAGTTAAATGGTGGCAACCCACAGCTATCAAGTCTTCAAACAGTTCCTGTACCTTAGCCTTGGACAGCAAAATGTCGAGACAGTCTGTTAGAAAGTGTCGAGACCAATCTGTCTATCTGTGTCGACACAAGTGACTTTGGTGTCGACACAGTCTTTGATGATGTCGACTAAGTTGCCTTTAAGTCGACACAACTTCTTCAGAAAATAACTTAGTCTAGACTCTGCAGTGTGTCGACACAAGTCCTGTGTGTCGACACAGTTGTTGTAGATTCAGAACTCAGTATGTGTCGACTCAGCCTTCAGGTGTCGACACAGCAATCTTCAACTCTGCCAAAATGTGTCGACTCAGTCTTCTGGTGTCGACACAAGCATAGTCGACTTCTGCCAATATGTGTCGACTCAATCTTCTGGTGTCGACACATCCACCCAGTGTCGACAAAGTTGAGGTCAACTATCTTCTTTTGTGAGTCGACAATCTTTCTCTGGTCGACTATCTTTCACTAGTCGACTATCTTCCACTAGTCGACTATTTTTCTCTGGTCGACTATCTTTCACTAGTCGACTAACTTTCTCTGGGTGTCGACTATCTTTCACTGTGTCGACACTGCTTCCCAGTGCTGAAGTCAACGATTTTCTTTATGTGTCGACACTGCTTCCCAGTGTCGACATAAGTGTGGTCGACTATCTTTCTCTGTGTCGACACTGATATTCTGAAGTGTCGACACAAATATTCTGAAGTGTCGACACAATTTCTTCAGGTGTCGACATGTGGACTTAGAATATTTTTCTGCATTCTTTAATACTTCTTCACCTGCACATGTCAACTCAAAACAACATCAAATACACCTTGATGTATATCATTGAGCTAAGTTGGGCTTCTTCAAATCAGGTACACATTTTCCAATGTACCCAACAATCTCCCCCTATTTGGAGAAGTCATAACCCTATAGCCAATGATATACACCATTTATAAAAAGTATAAACTGATGATATATGACATAACAGGAATACTTAATATAAACAAAATAAAAACAATCCATCACAGAATGAACATTATATGATACCAACCAACATTTTGTTTATAACTTGATAATGTTTGAATACAGAGATTTACATTTAATGATTTAATAAAAACATTACAAAATACTTTGAAAGAACTAAAAATTAAGACTGATCAGGCTCTTTAATGACAATCCCTTTGCCAGATAGAACTTGAGCCTTCACAGGAGCTTCAGAATCTTCAGCTGGCTTCTTGCCTTTTAGATCAACCTTCTTCTTTGCTTCTTCCTTGAGCCTTTGCCTTTCAAAATAATGAAAGGGCTTTTGGAAGTACTTGCTTGGCTCCTGAGCATCTGGAGGCAGCCTACCCATCTTGGCTTTTCTTCTAAACTGAACTATGGCCTCTTGCCTGGCTTCATACTTCTGCCATTCCATCTCATTGTACCACTTGCCTCTTTCCTGCACTTGGTCTTTGACAGCCTTCCATGCAGTGAGTATTATATTTCTGGAAGTAGGACTCCACTGCTCAAAGTCTAGCTTAAGTTCAGCCTGCTCTCTAAATCTTTTCTTAGAAAGTAGAGCATCTTGCTGGTCTTTCAAAGTAGCCTCAGGCTTATCAACCTTCCCAATAACAACATTAGTAACCTCCTTTGGAGGACTATACATTCCTTGAACTTGTTGATCAATCATATCATAATCTGGAGGAGGGTAAATGACTTGGGCAACCTCAGGTTGATTGCCTTCAAGTAGACTTGTTTGTATTCCTGACTCAGCCACCATAGCATCATCACACAATGGTGGATATCCCAAAGTGGCTCGAATACTATTGGTCACCCATTTGGTGTGCTCTGAGCCTGCATGAACTAACATCCTCTCCCCCTTTATGGCTTCTCTAGTAACATGATCTCTTAGATCTTCCTTCTGAAATCTAATTTGGTCATCCAGATAATTCACACCCTCTTTAAAAAATGGTTTTAACATTAGAAGCTTGTCAGATATTTCCTTTTGAGAGGTAGTGATAGCAGTTTTAACAGAATTAATAGCATCTTGAAAGTTCTTATCAAATTCTTCCATTTCCTTTGCTCTAGCTGCAGGCAGGCCTGGAACAATCTTTTTCAATTCCTCAATGATCTCATGATGAGATTCAGTTAAATTGTCATTCATCCTTAACTGATTTTCCAAGACATAGCTTTGCTTTAAATCAATATCATCCACCTTAGGGATGATAGACTGCTGTTGTTTTGCCAAATACACCACAGCATTACCTCTCTTATGGAAGCAATCTGTCATCTCCTTTTTATGCATATTGACCTCAAACCTAATAGATTTTATATCTTGAGCTAAGTCAAACTGCAGGGACTTGTTGTTCTCATCAACATATTTTTCAATGGCCACTCTGTGTTCATCCAATTTCACTTGTAAATCGACCAAAAACTTGTTTTAATCAAAGTCAGAAGGAGTGTGATGTGCTGTAGACTGTAGAGCCTGCTTGTAGCTCTTGCTCCTTCTCTGGAAGACCATAAGTTTTCTCTTCTTAGCCACCCTGGCTTCTTCATTCTCAGAATCAGAAGTACTATCAATTTGTACTCTTTCTTTGGGAGGAGGAGGAACAGCTGCTTCAGTGCCATGTTATACAGTCTCCACATGCACAGGCTCCCCCTCAATTTCTTGCTCCACTTCCATTTCATCAGTAATTATTTCATTATCTGGAAATAACTCTTCTAGAGTATATTCCTTTTGGGCTGGAACATCTGCAGTATTCAAATTTGGAGATATATCAATTTGAGCATCGTCTTGCACTTGCTTAGACATCTTCTCCCCCTGTACTTATTCAGTATTGGTGATGTCTTGGGCAGGTGAGGACACTTGCTTTCCCTGGACCTGTGCAGAAATATAAATATTAGAGATGTCTTTTGTAGGAAAATACACCAGCTCCCCCTGCAGCTGTACCTGGTCATGAGTAGATACAGTTTGTGTAGGTGAATAAACTTGCTGAGCTGGTATTCTTACTTCTTCTTCTTGAATTGCAGGTATTGTGGCATCCTGAACTTGTGTAGAAGCAGGCTGATCTTCAACCTCTTGACTTACTTGTTCTTCTTGTGGGTGCTCAGTACTGGTAGCATGACCTTGGGATTTCTCAGGTGAATCCTGCCTTTCCACTTCAGGCATCTCTTTGGTCAACACCCTATCCCATCTGGAGAACAATCTCATGTACATCCTTCTCATGTGATTAATCTTTGTTCCAGATTGTTGTTGCATAACATCAGGAATCTCCTTACTTAGGTATATACTCATTATTCTAGCCAGATTTGGCTTCTTGATTCCGTCCTTAATCTTTTCAAAGATTACAGTTGACCAATCCGTTGGAATTGTAAACACAATCCTGGTCATTAGGCTGAACATATAGGCGGAAATCCTATCATGTCCACCTGGCTTGCACAGAATAACCTTTCCAACCACCTCAGACATAAACTTGCCCTGTTGATTCATTCCTTTCCTATTGAAAGCAGCTCCAATCTTCATGGTGGAATCCAATCCACACCATTGAAGAGCTTCCCTTGATTTAGAAGCAGGGACATCCTCTTCATTCTCTATTATAGGTAAGTGTATAATTATTCTTAACTTACTTGGTGTAATTTCCACTGGTGACCCATGAACTGTTGATTTTATCTCATGACTTTCAGAGACTACAGATGCAGAAGTATAGAACTCATGCACTTCCTTCTTCCATATCTTAGATGGTTCGAAGACCAGAAATTCTAATCCTGAGTTGGAGAGGAGAGAGATAACCCCAAGAACATCTGGAGGGGCAGCAGCAAAGGCCTGGCGCACCAACTCATATCCTTCATTCACATTATCTTCAATCTTTGGCGCCATTGATCAGTCGAGAAAGCTTGAAAGATGAGAGAAAGAGAGAGAGAGGGAGAATGTCGACACAGGGTTTCGAAAACCTTGTAAGCGTGTCGACAGAAAGAGTTTTTGACCTATTTATACCTTCTGTTTAAAGAAGGTCAAAAGACGCCAAAAACAGACTATAAGTGTCGACACAGATGGAATGTGTCGACACAAGCTTCTATTGACTCGACATCAAGTCCGTCTATTATGTGTCGACACCAATTTGCAGTTTTGTCGACACCAGAGATATATAGAAGAGCATCAGAAATTCTGTGTCGACTCTTAGTATAAGTGTCGACACAAAATCTGTAAGTGTCGACACCACTATCCTGGTGAAGTCGACACTACATTCCTGGATAAGTCGACAATAAGATTCTTAAGTGTCGACACATATTTTCTGTGTCGACACAATATCTCTGACTTGTCGACATTACTACCCTGAGTCGACACAATATTACTGAATGTGTCGACACCATCTTACTTAGCCAATTTCTGTTTGTTCAACACAACTTATAAGTACTACAAAGTACTTGATACTACTTCAATGTGTCTTTATATCACATGAATGTCTTGTTACCACTTCAACTGCATTGTTGATGATTTTGTGATTACACTAATCAATGGTTAACATACCTAATTCAATTTTGAATTTATTGAATTTGGTCTCATCTAGGGGCTTAGTAAACACATCTGCTATTTGATAATCTGTTTTCACAAATTCCAATGAGATGTCATCTTTTTCTACATGTTCTCTAAGAAAATGGTATTTTATTTCTATATGCTTAGTTCTACTATGAGAAACAGGATTATTGGCAATAGAAATTGCACTCTTAGAATCACACAAAAGAGGTGTTCTACTTACTTGAATACCATAATCCTTAAGCTGATGCTGCATCCATAATAGCTGTGCACAGCAGCTTCCAGCAGCAACATACTCAGACTCAGCTGTGGAAATTGCCACACTGGTCTGCTTCTTACTACTCCATGATATTAGTCTTCCTCACAGGAATTGATAAGTACCTGTGGTACTCTTCCTATCCTCTCTACATCCTGCAAAATCTGCATCTGAATAGCCTGTTAGTTGAAAATCTCTATTCCTAGGGTACCAAAGACCTAGATTAGGTGTGCCCTTAAGATATCTCAGAATCCTTTTGACTGCAGTATAATGAGATTCTTTAGGGCAGGCTTGGTACCTAGCACAGACACATGTAGCATACATAATATCTGGTCTACTAGCAGTGAGATATAGTAGTGAGCCAACTATTCCTCTATACAAAGTCTCATCAACAGGTTTACCTGCATCATCTTTGCATATAGGCATACTTGTTCCTATAGGAGTTCTCATGGTAGAGGATGACTCCATACCATATTTCTTAAACAATTCTTTGGTGAACTTAGACTGGGATATGGACAAGCCATCATCAGTCTGTCTTACTTGGAGTCCCAAGAAGAATTTCAGTTCCCCCATACTGCTCATCTCAAACTTCCCTTGCATAAGTTTGGCAAACTTTTTACAAAGGTTGTTTTCAGTAGATCCAAAGATTATGTCATCAACATAGATCTGAACTAAGATGATCTTGCCTTTGGATTCCCTAAGGAATAGAGTTTTGTCAATTTTTCCTCTTGAGAATTTATTCTCAATAAGGAAAGTAGATAGGGTTTCATACCAAGCCCTTGGGGCTTGCTTTAACCCATACAGAGCTTTCCTAAGCTTATAAACAAAATCAGGTTTAAGAGGATCTACAAAACCTGATGGCTGCTCTACATATACTTCTTCTTTAAGATCACCATTCAGAAATGCTGACTTCACATCCATCTGGTATACTTTGAAGTCTTGATAGGCTACATAGGCAAAGAATATTTTGATTGCCTCCAGCCTTGCTACTGGAGCAAAGGTTTGATCAAAGTCAATCCCTTCTTCCTGCCTGTATCTTTTTGCAACCAATCTTGCTTTATTCTTTACTATTATTCCACTTTCATCTAGCTTGTTCCTATATATCCATTTTGTGCCAATTATGTTGTGGCCTCTTGGTTTAGGAACAAGCTCCCAGACATTGCACCTTATGAATTGATTCAGCTCCTCTTGCATAGCATCAATCCAGTACTGGTCTTGGATAGCTTCTTCAAACTTCTTAGGCTCCATTTGTGACAGGAAACTTGAATGTAGAACTGTGTTTTGATTTCTGCTTCTAGTTTGCACCCCCTGTCTTGGATCACCTATTATCTGATCAGCTGGATGATCTCTCAAATGTCTTGTAGCTGGAGGAAGATTCCCTTCTGGTTGAACATCTCCAGCTCCTTCATTTAGCTGAATCTCTTGGTTTTCTTTAGCTTCTATAGTGTCTTGTTCTCCCCCTGGACAGAAGTCTTCATTTTCCAATGCCCCATCTTCCTTTGATACTTCAGTAATGGAGAGCTTGTCCATACTTTTGCTTATACCTGTTGAGTCATTTGATCTACAAGACAACTCATAGTTGATTAATCTTGTTTCATCAAACACAACATGCACAGATTCTTCAACAACTTGAGTAGTCAAGTTGAAGACTCTATAGGCCTTACTATTTGTGCTGTACCCAACAAATATCCCATCCTGGGATTTGGCAGCAAACTTAGTCAAATATGACTTGCCATTGTTAAGTATATAACACTTGCAACCAAAGATCCTAAAGTAAGATAGATTTGGTTTTCTGCCTTTCACAATCTCATAGAGAGTCATTTTGTGGCTTTTGGTAATAGTAGCCCTATTGATTACATGACAAGCAGTATTAACTGCCTCAGCCCAAAAATATTCTGGGAGAGAGGTGTCACTCAATAGAGTTCTACCTGCTTCAATTAATGTTCTATTCTTTCTTTCAGCAATTCCATTTTGCTGAGGTGTTCTAGGTGAGGAGAACTCTTGGAAAATCCCAAAGTCTTTACACAATTTTGTTATGCTTTCAGATTGAAACTCAGTACCATGGTCACTTCTGATTTTGACCACTGTACTATTTAGTTCATTCTGAATTTGCTTTATAAAATTAAGTAATACACTTGGGGTTTCAGATTTTTGTTTCAGAAAGAACACCCATGTAAATCTTGAATAGTCATCTATAACCACAAAAGTGTAGACTTTCCTACCTAGACTGTGAACTGGCATAGGACCAAAAAGATCCATATGCAAGAGGTATAAGCACCTCACAGAATCCTTGTTTTCAAGGCTTTGAAAGGAGGATTTTGTCTGCTTGCCCTTTTGACAAGCTGAGCATATCCCTTCCTTTATACACTTAACTTGAGGTCCATTCCTCACTAACTCTTTGCTAAAGAGTTGGCCAATTGTCTTGTAGTTTAGATGAGCCAATCTCTTGTGCCACTTAACACAATGAGAAGCATTGTCATCAGCTACAAGACAGATGGGAGAAGCCTTATTCTCACATACAAAATTAAGACAATATACATTTCTCTTCCTATACCCAGTCAATATAATCTTTTGATCACTTGACCTTTTGATATGACATCCATCTTTAACAAATGAAATGTCATATCCTAAATCACTTAGCTGGCTTATGCTTATTAGATTATGTTTCAAGCCTTTTACATAAGCCACTTGAGTGATAGTAATTAGGTTAGAAGAAATGTTACCAAACCCTTTGATGACTCCTTTTTCTGATCCACCAAAGATCACTTTAGGTCCATCTTTGACAGATGAATACTCCTTCAGCAGCCCCTTTGTTCCAGTCATGTGCCTGGAACAATCACTATCCAAGTACCATATAGGGTCATGGTTACTTGGATTCACCTGCAACACAGAATTACTTACCCTTAGAACCCAAGTAAGTCTTGGGTCCTTGGTTCAGGTTAGCATTAATAAAGCTACCATAACCTCTTCTAACAGGTAGACTATTGTTCTTTATAACACTTGGGTTATACCAGCAGTCTAGTGCAAAATGGCCTCTCTTGCCACAGCACCAACACTCAAACTTATTGTATCTAGATCTAGATACATCCTTGTCAGAAGAATTTCTGTTCATTGCTGGTGCTATAGCAACTTCACCTACTGATTTCTTAAAACCATTGGGTTTATGACCATAGGTAGGCCTGCTTGCATTTACACCCTTGTTCTTCAGAACATTAGTCTTAATATGACCTTGAATATCTTCATGATCATATTTGTTAGAAGGCACTTTCACCTTACTAAACTTTATGGGGACTGAAAGGTTTAGTGGCTGAACAGGAGCTTTGCCTTTCCTCTTGAATCTGCCAGCCCTGAAGTTACCTTTAAATCCTAATCCAGCCTTACCCTTTTGAGTGACAAATTCATCTATCAAGGGTAAGACAGATTTTGGCTTAGAGTAACTAGCCACTAAATCCCTTTCAATTCTAAGTCTGGCCTCCAGACTCTTCACTTGATCATTAGTATAGTTAATTGTGCCCATCTGAATAATAGTTATATTCTTCAGCTTGGCAATTTTATTTAATTTTTGATCAATAACTTTCTCTAACTCAGTTGTAGCAACCCTTAGTTCAGCAATTTCCTGAGCCTGAGATTTAACCAGGTTCTTGCTTTTCTTAAGGGCCTGCAACAAGTCCCTCATACTTGTCTATCAATTGATAGACATCTCCTTCAGATTCAGATGCATCTACATCACTTGATGCAGATGTAGCTGATTCTTCACTTGTACAACAAACAGATGTAATAGAAGGACATTGTACCTCATTAGGACCAGACTGATTCTGGCATATGTCCTCTTCTGATCCTACCATCAGCCCCATACACTGATGATTCTTTTGTTCATTGATGGAGTCTAGCAACTGCAGAAACTCCTCTTCTTCAGATGCAGCATATAGTCCAATATATGCTTCAGCTTCAGATTCTGACTCTGAAGTTGACTGGTCTGTTAGACTCTTATCTTTCTTTGCAACAAAGGATTTCTCCTTCTTACCTTTCTGATGAGTCTTCTTCTTGTCTGAAGACTCCTTTCTCTTATCAGGACAGTCAGCCACTACATGTCCAGGCCCATTGCAACAATAGCAGACAATCTTTGAAGTAGAGGCTTTGCTGGGCTTTGATCTGCTCTTCTCTTTCCTTGATGACCTTTTCTTCTGATAATAGTCATCAACTTGCTGTGATGTGGAAGGCCTAGACTTCCATTGCTTCTTTCTCAAGAACCTCTGGAATTGCCTTGTGAATGCAGCAAAGTCTGTATCTGAATCATAGCTTTCTGAACCCTTATCTGAATTTTCAGAACTATCTTCTACAACTTCCTTAGAAGGAGATGGTGATTTCCTCCTATTCTTTCTAGTGGCTTCTGCATTGAATGCCACAGTCTTTTCTCTATGCTCTCCTCTCGAATTCTTTTCCTCCTCCTTCCTCACCATAAGTTGCATTTCATAGGATAGCAACTTCCCAAACAAGGTGGGAGGAGATATCTCTGCCAATTTAGCCACTTCTCTTATGGCACAGATCTTTGTGTCCCAATCCTTTGTTAAGGATCTCAAGAATTTGTCATTCAGTTCATAAGTACTGAAGACTCTTCCATAGGACATAAGCTCATTCATAATTATATAGAATTTCTTGTAGCACTCAGTTATGCTATCAGATTTTCCTTGTCTAAAACTTTCATACTCCTGATTGAGCATAGATTTCCTGTCCTACCTTACTTCTTCAGATCCCTCCATGTAGACAATCAATGTGTCCCACATCTCTTTGGAGGTCTTGCAGTGAATCAGATTCTGAAATGTTGAATCATCTATGGCACTAACAATAATGTTCTGAGCTCTTTTGTCAATGGTTGCCAAGATGATTTCATCCTTGGTCATTTCTGAATAACTCTTTGGAGTTTGGATATTTGCATCAAGAACTGATACCTTCACTGGAATGAAGGGGCCTTCCTGTACAGTGATGTAAATCCTTGGATCAGATGCCTCCATAAACAGTCTGACTCTTTCTTTCAAAATTCCAAAAATCTCTTTCTTGCATATGGGTAATTTCATAGACCCTAGCTCCTTATGATTCTCACCAGAACCCATCTTTTTGAATCTTGATTCTGCCTTTCAGATCTACCTCAGACTGTTAAGTCCTTTTTGAAGAACCTCCCTCTGATACCACTTGATAGTTTTACTTTCAAGACAACCTAAATACCTAGAGGGGGGGTGAATAGGTTCTAATTTCTTGTTTATACTTCTAGGCAGAATTTAATTACAAATTAAAACATCTAGCACAGCATTCACAGAAAACTAAGCATCACAGATTGCACAATGTTTTATAGTGGTTCCCCAAGGTCTGGGTACATCCACTTTCCCCCTTCACCTATCTAGCAGTATGCTAGATTCGGCCAAACTTCCACTATTCTCAGATCCTCAGATCCTACAGCTCAGAACCTGGATAGGTTCCTACAACTCAGGCTCAACAGCCCTACCTCAGCCTTGCCTCAAGGCCTACCACTCAGAGAATAACCTTCTCCTACACTCAGGCAAATAGCCCTACCACTCAGAGATCACCTCTCCTACACTCAGCCTTTATAACACAGGCTTACAACTCAGATCTGTGTAAACAGATCCTACGGAAATTTAGAAAAGATATTTTAATGTCTTGCCTTTGTTGAGAGAGAAGAGGACAAGACACTTCTTGATCAGCTGATGAAATCAACTGAATCTGAGCTTTCTTCAAAGCTTCTTGAATCTGAACTTAGCTGAGTTGATTTCCAAACAGCTTCTTGAGAAACCACTGATGGCTTCCTTCTTCTTCTTCAATATGACTGGATCCCTCTCTATCCAACACCTTTTTTGATACTTCAGACTTCTTCTTCTTCTTAGATCCACTGATGAAGATCTTCTTTAGAGCTTAGCACTTTCTTGAATTGAAACTACAACAGGATCGTAATCCTTCTGTTTCTTCTTCTTAGATCTTCTTCAGTTATCTTTCTTAGATTTTATTTCCTTCTGAATATGTCTATTTATAGACATTCTTCATGGTAACCGGCTGATCCGGTTTCTAACTGTTTTCTGACAGGTCTGACAGCTTCAGTTAAACGGTGGCAACCCACAGCTGTCAAGTCTTCAAACAGTTCTTGTACCTTATCCTTGGACAGCAAAATGTCGAGATAGTCTGTTAGAAAGTGTCGAGACCAATCTGTCTATCTGTGTCGACACAAGTGACTTTGGTGTCGACACAGTCTTTGATGATGTCGACTAAGTTGCCTTTAAGTCGACACAGCTTCTTCAGAAAATAACTTGGTCTAGACTCTGCAGTGTGTCGACACAAGTCCTGTGTGTCGACACAGTTGTTGTAGATTCAGAACTCAGTATGTGTCGACTCAGCCTTCAGGTGTCGACACAGCAATCTTCAACTCTGCCAAAATGTGTCGACTCAGTCTTCTGGTGTCGACACAAGCATAGTCGACTTCTGCCAATATGTGTCGACTCAATCTTCTGGTGTCGACACATCCACCCAGTGTCGACACAGTTGAGGTCGACTATCTTCTTTTGTGAGTCGACAATCTTTCTCTGGTCGACTGTCTTTCACTAGTCGACTATCTTCCACTAGTCGACTATTTTTCTCTGGTCGACTATCTTTCACTAGTCGACTAACTTTCTCTGGGTGTCGACTATCTTTCACTGTGTCGACACTGCTTCCCAGTGCTGAAGTCGACGATTTTCTTTATGTGTCGACACTGCTTCCCAGTGTCGACATAAGTGTGGTCGACTATCTTTCTTTGTGTCGACACTGATATTCTGAAGTGTCGACACAAATATTCTGAAGTGTCGACACAATTTCTTCAGGTGTCGACATGTGGACTTAGAATATTTTTCTGCATTCTTTAATACTTCTTCACCTGCACATGTCAACTCAAAACAACATCAAATACACCTTGATGTATATCATTGAGCTAAGTTGGGCTTCTTCAAATCAGGTACACATTTTCCAATGTACCCAACAAGGTAGTCATTTATGACTGATTAACAGCTATCAAGAAGTCAGAATCTGATATACTCCCTAGAGAATCATTTTGAAAAGAAGAACTGACAAGATTTGAAAAAGAATACAGAAGAGAGAACAAGAAAATTATTCATCAAGAATTCATCTTCTGGGAATAGACTCAGTAGACAAAAGCCTACAGAATTACTGAGTTAGAATTCTTTAAGAACACAAGGAACATTACTGTGAAGGAGATCATCTGCTATTCTACTCCTTCAAGCATCAAGTGTTCAAAAGCTTCTTCATCAAGAACTCCAGACATCACACATTTCAGCATCTACTGAAATCATCTATTGCTAGAGATCTGAAGCAACTGAAGGCCTATCACCCTAAGCAAAGCTCATCTTCCTGAACCCTTACAGATCTCAGGGGGAGCTTTGACAACATCTTCCACTTGTCTTCTCTCAGATTATTGACAGAGAAGAACAACTCAACCTTTTTGTTTTTCTTTATTCCTTCTGTAAAAGGGTTTCTCAAAACTCCCTTCAAAAGTTTTGTGGCTGGTTTCTGAGACCTTGTCAAAACTCAGTGGTGGCAAGACACCTTATCAAAAAATCTAGGTTTGGTTTTTGAGCACCTTATCAAAAGCTCATTGGTGCCCAGGACACCTGATCAACTATTCCTGCAGTGGATTCCTACCTAGGGTGGTAGAAGATTGGATGTACCCAGGTTATTGGGGAACCACTATAGCTCCTTGTGTCATCTGGCTTGCTGTGTTTTGTTTTTGTTGTGTGCTGTGATTTCTTATTTCTTGCTTACTTAGTTTTTCTTTTTGCAAGCACCTTACACATATACATAAATCAAGACTTCCACTGCTTTACAGTTTAAAATTGTAAATTATTTTAAAATACTCTATTCACCCCCCTCTAGAGTAAAGGTAGATCTTACACTCACTTTCAATTGGTATCATAGGGAGGTTGGTTGCTCATCAACTATATCTTTATAAGATTAGTTGCTCTTACAGGCTAACACCTAAACCAAAAGATCTCTGAAAAGATCAATCTTCTATAGAGGGTTATTATTATTTTGTATTATATTTATTTTCTTCAAAACCATGGCACAGAACAAAGATTATGCTAGCACCAGACCTCCAGTGTGCAACCTTTCGTAATTTGCACTTTAGAAGGCAAGGATTAGGCTTTACATGAATTCTATTTATGAGGACATCTTTAATTCTATTTTGACAGATTGTCCAAGACCTCCAGAGATCACAAGTACAAGTGCTGCTCCACCTCCCTCAGGAACAGATGTAGAAATAAAGAAATGGAAAGTTGTAGATGCAAAGGCTATGAATATCCTTGCTCAGACTATGTCTGATGAGATATTCCAAAAGGTGGCTGAATGCAGTTTAGTAAAAGAGATATGGGACAAGTTATCTGAAATTGTCTCAGGATCTGCTGATGAAAGGAAGGACAGGAGATCCTATCTCATATCCCAGTATGAGAACTTCAAGAAAGGAGAAACTGAGTCAGTTGCTGATATGTACAACAGGCTCAGCCTAATTGTTAGTGAATTAAGAACATTGGACAAAGATATCTCACTCACTGAACTAAATGACAAAATCCTAATGTGCTTCCCCAGCACTTGGGACTCAAGGATCTGGCCAATCAAGGATGTCAAAAGCCTAACTGAAATTACTATTGAAGCTTTGTTGGGCAAGCTCAAGTCTTATGAGCTTCTCATCAAGAATAGAGAGGAAGAACAAAAGGTTGCTTCTCCAGCAATCAAAAAGGAAAAGACAATAGCATTCAAAGCTACAGAAGATCAGCCTGAAGACAAGGTCACAGGCAATGAAGAATTGATGAGTTTACTGGCCAAAAGATTCTATAAGATGGCTAGGAAGGATTTCAGAAAGAGGTCATCCAGAGGGCATGAGAAGCCAAGGTATGACAAATCCAATAATAAAGAAATCATTTGTTTTGGATGCAGGAAAGCAGGCCACATTGTGCCTGATTGTCCAGAAAATCAAAATAAGGATAAGAGGGACCGGAAAGATAGGAGAAAAGACAAGGACTCCAGGAGAAATAATAATGACAAATCCTCCTCCAGCAAAAACAAACACACCAGGAAGGGATTTGTAGCTGAAACCTGGAGTGAAACTGAAGAAGAATCAAAGGCTTCATCAAGCTCAAGTGATGATGAAGATGATGCTGAAGAGAAGGAGTTCTGCATGATGGCTATCAATGCCTCTCAGCATAATTCTGATGCAGAACAAGAGTCAGATTCTGAATCTGAAACTCAAACTGAAGAAGACCAGGTAATAGATTCCTTTGATTTTGATTCAGAGGAATTTAGATCTGAATTTAAGGCACTTTGTTTAGACCTGTTAAAGTCTGAGAAAGAGATTATATCTCTCAGAAATCAATTGTCTGAACATAGCACTTTAAAATCAGACAACCTCAAACTCTCTGAGGAGTTAGAATGTTGTAGGGAGGAGATAATTTCACTGAAAAGTGAACTATCCTAGGCAAAGAAGTTTGAAGAATCCCTTAATGGGATAAGCATCAGACTGATGGACATCACAAGCACAGTGAACTCAAGATTCAACAGTACACTGGGCTTGGGTGTTTCATCCAGCCAACCTATAGTATTAACAACCCCAATTAAATTTATCTCAGATAAAGGAAAGGGTGTTGTAGAGATAGCTAGGAAGAATCCTGGTTTACCTAAGAAAAACAAAGTTCAGCAGAAAACGTCGAACAGAGCTCGACGATCGTCGAACAGAGCTCGGCGATCTCAAGCTGAATCGTCGAACTCAGGTCGATGACTTCTAAACTCTGAACTCTGGCATAGTCGATCTTCGAATGGAGCTCGACGATCTGACCCAAGATCATCGAACTCAGATCGACGATCGTCGAACGGAGCTCATAGCTTTGAACAATCTTTCAGAGGTAAATCTAAAATCAATCCTAGAAGTCCTACATCCCAAATCTTCAACCCTTATACTGAATAGATAGTACCTCCTAGGAGATACCATCCTGAAGGATATAAGAGTCAGCCAGGGATGTCTTTTATTTCTGAGTTTAAAGTTTATCAACCTAGACCCAAGGTAAACTGGGTCAAAAACATATAAATTATTTATGTGCAGGTGAAGACCTATCCAGCAATGAACCAACAATGGTATCTGGATAGTGGGTGCTCAAAGCACATGACAGGGAACAAGGAGAATCTAACATCCTTCAAAACCAAAATTGGACCCAAAGTGATATTTGGTGATTCAAACTTTGGTCAAACAAAAGGATATGGTGCTGTTCAGATTGGCTCAGTCACATTCAAGAAGGTGGCTTATGTGGAAGGACTGAAGCACAATGTTGGTACCCTAGTTTTGATTTGAGTTCAGTCTTCTCTTTTAGTCTCTTGACCCAAGATTTATCTATGGTCAAAGGTTAGTTGTTTAGTTAGTTTGCTCTAGTTTAGGCTTGTCACTTTTCCAGATGAAAATTTGGTTAAGTTGTTTTTTGTTCGACTATGGTCGAACGTCGCTCGACTATCATCGATCAGCCGTTCGACGATCATCTTTCTGATAGCTCGACTATCTGTTGATAGGTCGACTATCTGTTGATAGGTCGACTATCTGATCTCTTTGATAGTTCGACTATCTGTTGATAGGTCGACTATCTGTTTTCTTTGATAGTTTGACTATCTGTTCTGATAGTTCAACTATCTGATAGTTCGACTATCTGTTGATAGGTCGACTATCTGTGTTGTTTGATAGTTCGACTATCTGTTGATAGGTCGACTATCTGTTTTCTTTGATAGTTCGACTATCTGTTCTGATAGTTCAACTATCTGATAGTTCGACTATCTGTTTGATAGGTCGACTATCTGTGTTGTTTGATAGTTCGACTATCTGTTGATAGGTCGACTATCTATTTTGTTTGATAATTCGACTATCTACTTGGATAGTTCAACTATCTGATAGTTCGACTATCTGTTTGATAGGTCGACTATCTGTGTTGTTTGATAGTTCGACTATCTGTTGATAGGTCGACTATCTGTTTTGTTTGATAGTTCGACTATCTGCTTGGATAGTTCAACTATCTGATAGTTCGACTATCTGTTTGATAGGTCGACTATCTGTGTTGCTTGATAGTTCGACTATCTGTTTGATAGGTCGACTATCTGTTGTCTTTGATAGTTCGACTATCTGTTTGATAGGTCGACTATCTGCTTTCTTTGGTAGTTCGACTATCTGTCTTGATAGATCGACTATCTGATAGCTCGACTATCTGTCCTGATAGTTCGACTATCTGCTGTGGTAGTTCGACTATCTTCTTTGATAGTTCGACTATCTGGATCGTTCGACTATCTGTCTGATAGGTCGACGATCTTCGTGCTTCGGTCGACGATCTCCGAGGGTCGTTTGACGTTTTGCTGTATGTCTTGAGTAATTTTGTCATCTTCTATGATGTGATTTATTTCATATTTATTTTGGCATATTTTATAAAAGATTATTTGAATAAATTTATGATATCATTTCCATGCAATATCTGCTCCATTCCTTATGCATGAGCCAATCTTTTTCTGACAAAGTTGTTTGTCTTATTAGTTGAAATGTATTTTTCTGCTTTATCTGCCAGGCTGTCCTTTATAGCCGTTAGACTCAAAAAGTCTTCTTTGGCCGTAAAGAGTCTCTTCTGATGTGACTTTCTCTAGTATTATTTTATCAGAGTTACTTGCAGCTTCTTAGAAAGCTTTATCCTCTTATAGGATATCTGTATGTAGTTTTTGTTCTTGCTTTATGCTATTTGCAGCCCAGCTTGCAGATTTCAGTAGAAGACAAGATTCAAACTCAAATGAGAGTCGTTGCTGCTGCTGCTATATAAAGAATTCTTTGAAGAAAGAAATAAACTAGTTCACATAGCCAAAAACCAGTTCATTCAGGAAAAGGAGTTCAAAAGTTAACAGCAGCATTCAAGCTTACAACTTACAGTTTACAACTACTCTCAGCTCATTCACATCCAACTGAGAAGAAGTTTTAGTTCTTCACTCTTCTTTAACCTGAGTTCTCCTGTCTCCAGGAAGATTTTCACTCAGAGCTTTTTGAAGAAGAAGAAGAAGAAGAAGAAGAAGATAGCTGCCTAAAGAAGAAATTTCATTTCATATTTATTATCTTCTTGTAGCTTTTTCCTTCAGATTTTCTGATGTGTTTTCTGCACTGAAGGAAGACTTCACCTGGACATTCTTTTATCTAGGGGGAGCCTTGACTCTTTAGAGCTTTCTAGCTCAGTGCAAGTTCTTGAGCTTCTCTAATTCTATTTAAAATAGAGAAGACATTTTAACCTCCTTTCCCCCTCCTGTAAAGGGTTATTACTCCCTTCAAAAGTATACCTTGGTGGCAGGGCACCTGATCAAAAACATGTGTTGGTTTTTAAACACCTGATCAAAATTCTAAAGGGTTTCTAGATCTACCTGAAGTAGATCTTGTTGGTGGCAGGGCACCTGATCAAAAACCTGAGTGGATTCCTACCTTGTTGGTAGAAGAGTGGACGTACCCAAGTTATTTGGGGAACAACTATAAATTCCCTTGTATCGTCTGGTTGTTTGATTAATTACTTGTGTTGTTGGCTGTAATTAGTTTTAACTAGGTTTGCTAGTTGCTATTTAGGATCCCAAGCCTTAACTGTAATTACAGTTGGCTGTCTCTTGTACACAACACTTGTGTTAGGCTTTAGGGTTACTTCTCAAATATCTATAACCTTCATTCCGCAATTAACTCCAAGGGAGTTGAGTAGATAGTCAACTCTGCTAGTGCAATTTTTGATTACTCTATTCACCCCCCCCCTCTCTAGAGTAGTATCTATCCCTTTTCTTTCAATTGGTATCAGAGGGAGGTTGGCTGACTGTATAGGCTAACACCTAAGTCACAAGATCCTGATAGATACCAAGGATTATAGATATTCACTTTCACTTTCACTATCATGGCCCAGTCCAAGGATTACTCTAGCACCAGACCTCCAGCATGCAACTTAACTAAGTTTAGCATCTGGAAGGCAAGGATTAAGTTATATATGAACTCTATTGATGAGAGTATTTTTGCTTCTATTTTGACAGGACCACCAAGAGCACCTGCTGCAGCTACTGCTTCATCATCAACTGATATGAGTGCAGTGCCTCCTCCAGATTACAATGATGAATATAAAAAGGCAAAGATAGCAGATGCCAAAGCAATGAATATTCTGGCTCAGACAATGTCTGATGAAGTATTCCAGAAGGTTGCTGACTGTCCCTCAGCAAAAGCTATGTGGGATACACTGAACTAGATTGTAGTTGGTTCAGCTGATGAAAGGAAGGACAGAAGGTCCAACCTTATCTCCCAGTATGAAAATTTCAAGAAAACTGATGCTGAATCAGTTGAAGCAATGTACACCCAGCTCAGCTCATTCATCAATGAGCTGAGGACTCTTGACAAGGATATATCATTGACAGAGGTCAATGATAAGATTCTTATGTGCTTCCCTAGCACATGGGATCTGAGGATCTGGCCTATCAAGGAGACCAGAAGCACAACAAATATCTCAACAGAAGCCCTTCTCGGCAAGCTCAAGTCCTTTGAGCAAGTGCTGAATTCCAAGGAAGCTGAGGCTGAAGCAAAGACTCCAACTCCCATAAGAAAAGAGCAAACCCTTGCTCTCAAAGCTACTGATGCTTCTGAAGGAAGCCAGTCCAATGAGGAACTGATGGCATTATTTGCCAAAAGGTTTCTCAAGATGGGAAGGAAAGAATTCAGAAAGAAATCTTCAAAATATGAAGAAAAACCAAGGTATGATCGTACTCCTACTAAAGAAATAATTTGCTATGGTTGCAGGAAGCCTGGACATATTCTTCCAGATTGTCTAGAGGAAAAGAATAAAGAGAAAAGGAAAGACAAGGATCAGCACAGGAAGCATTCCAAGCCATCCTCCTACAAGAACAAAAAGAAGGAGAGAGGTTTTGTTGCTGAAACCTGGAGCGATTCTGATGAGGAATCTTCCTCCTCAAGCTCCAGTGAGGATGAGGAAGAAAAGAAGGCAAAGGAAGTTTGCCTGATGGCAATTGATGCCTGCAGCAATCACTCAGCTGCAGAGAGTTCAGTTTCTGATGAAGAAATGCCAACAGAAGATGAGGTATTGTCTTCTTACGATTTTACATCTGCTGAATTTAAATCAGATTTTAAATATTTATGTTTCGGTTTAATTATTTCTGAAAAGGAAATAAAAGAGCTTAGAAATAAACTAGCTGAATCTGAATTAATTTCTAATGAAAACATTAGGTTAACAGCAGAACTCACTAATTCTAGTGAAGAAATAATATTCCTTAAGAATGAATTAGCTAAGTCCAAAAGGTTAGAAGAATCTCTGAATGGTAGAAGCCTTAAGCTGCTTGAAATAACCAGCATGTCTAACACTAGGTCAGGCAATAACAAATTAGGCTTAGGAGCTTCTTCTAGTGAACCCCCAATTATTCTTAAAAACCATCTTTCAACTCCAGTGAATTTTATTTCAGCTAGTGGAATAAAAAACACTGAGCAAGTTAATCAGGTTAATAAAGCTTTAAACAAAGCTAAGAGAGAGAAAAGAAAACAAAAGTTTAAGGAATTACAAAGAGCATCGAACGCTGCTCGACGATCGCAGGCTCAGTGGTCGAACATAGATCGACGATCTGGGCACCCATCGCCGAACGATGATCGACGTTTTCAACATGAATTTCAAAACTTCAACCAGAACTTTAGAAACCCGAATGAAAATAGAAACCATAGGTTCATTGACCCATCATCTGCATGGAGAATCCCACCTAGGAGATCTTACCCGTTAGGTTATCACCCTCAACCTGCTTATTCATTTATTTCCAGTTTTTCTTATGTGAAAAACAAGGGACCCAAGGTTACCTGGGTCCACAATGTTTAATTGATTTATTTGCACGTGAAGACATATCCTATCACTCAAAATAAGTGGTATTTGGATAGTGGTTGCTCCAAGCATATGATAGGAAATAAAGAACATCTGTCAAGGTTCAAGGCCAAGCTTGGCCCAAAGGTGATCTTTGGAGATTCAAGCTATGGTCAAACTGAAGGCTATGGCAGGATGACAATTGGAGCTGTAACATTCAAGAGAGTTGCTTATGTAACTGGACTGAAGCATAATCTCATTTCAGTAAGTCAGTTATGTGATGCTGGATACCAGGTATCATTTTCTAACTCTCTTTGTAATATTACTTTAAATAATAATATTGTGTTAGTAGGTATTAGACAAGGTAACATTTATTTAGTAGATTTTAACTCAACTCACTCTGAAATCTGCTTATTTAATGAAGTAACAAATAACAATACCTTATGACATAAAAGGCTTAGCCATGTTAACCTCAAGAATATATCTAGGTTATCTAAGCACAACCTTGTTAGAGGTTTACCTTCTTGCCCCTACAAGAAGGAGAGCCTATGCAAGGCTTGTCAATTAGGCAAGCAAACCAAGAATTCATTTAAATCAGTAAATAAAAGTGATTCTCCTAGAATCCTGTATTTATTACATTTGGACCTATTTGGCCCAATAAATGTACAGAGTCTAAGAGGGAAGTATTATACCCTAGTCATTGTAGATGACTTCTCTAGATTCACTTGGGTGTTCTTTTTGAGAACTAAGGCTGATAACTTCAAAGCCCTTACAGATTTTCTATTATGTGTGCAGACTGAGTACTGTACTCATGTGGCCTTGATCAGAAGTGATCATGGTACTGAGTTTGACTCTCTTCTCATGCAAGAATTCTGTGAGAGAGAAGGTATCAAACATAGCTTCTCAGCTCCTAGAACTCCCCAACAAAATGGGGTAGTGGAAAGGAAAAACAGAACCCTGATTGAAGCTACAGGTACATTATTGGCAGATGCATGCCTCTTTCCTATTGGGCAGAAGCTGTTAGCACAGCTAATTATGTGCTGAACAGAAGTCTTATACACAAGCTTAAGTATAAAACTCCTTATGAGTTGCTTAAAGGAAAGAAACCTAAAATAAATTATTTTAGAGTTTTTGGTTGTGTAGTTTATATTCATAATAATAATAAAGAATACCTTAGAAAGTTTGAAGCAAAAGCTTCAATGGGAATTTTTCTTGGATATTCCCAAGTAAGCAAAGCTTATAGGGTATTTAATAAATCATCTTCTAAAATTGAGGAATCTGTGCATGTATCTTTTGATGAATCTCAGATGTTTTACAAGGAGAAGGAAACTTCCCCTTCCTCAAGTTCATTGCAGGTACAAGAATCTAGTAAAGATGTCACTCAAGAAATTCTCCATCTATCAACTCTTCATATCACTGAATCAGGCAGTGATGAAGACTTTGCAAAAAGCTGTTGTTATTCCACCAATAGTAGATCAAATTCCTCCTGAGGAATTAATCCCAACTATTGTTGAAGATCACATCTCACCTGCTGATGTTGTCACACTTAGAGATCATCCTACATCTCAAGTGATTGGAGACATATCAGCTGGTGTTCAAACAAGACATCAGTTAAGACAGGATGTGATGCACGCTTGTTTCCTTTCACAAATTGAGCCCCTCACCATTAAAGATACTGAGCTAAATCCCCACTGGATCATTGCTATGCAAGAGGAACTCAATCAGTTTGAAAGATGTAAAGTGTGGACTTTGGTTCCAAGACCTAAAGGCCAACTGATCTTAGGCACCAAGTGGGTGTATAGAAATAAGTTGGATGCAAATGGTCTCATTGTAAGGAACAAATCTAGGCTTGTAGCTTAGGGCTACAGACAGGAGGAAGGTATAGATTATGACCAAACCTTTGCTCCTGTTGCAAGGCTAGAGGCAATAAGGATCTTTCTAGCCTATGCAGCCTATATGAAGTTTAAAGCTTTTCAGATGGATGTAAAAAGTGTCTTTCTAAATGGTGAGCTAAAGGAAGAGGTATTTGTTGAACAACCACCTGGGTTTGTCTCTTCAACTCAGCCCTCACATGTTTTCAAGTTGCAAAAAGCTCTTTATGGACTCAAGCAATCACCCAGAGCCTGATATGAGACTCTAGCTAGTTTCCTGTTAGAGCATAACTTTGTTAGGGGAGTAGTTGATAGAACCCTCTTCGTCAAGCACCACAAGGACACAATCCTCTTAGTTCAAGTGTATGTGGATGACATTATTTTTAGTTCCACTGATCCCAAACTGTGCAAAAAGTTCTCTGACTTGATGCATTCCAAGTTTGAGATGAGTAGTATGGGTGAGCTGTCTTACTTTCTTGGTCTCCAAGTAAAGCAAGATGTTGATGGCATCTTCATCTCCCAATCCAAATATGTCAAGGAATTGGTAAAGAAGTTTGGGATGGCTGATGCTTCAGCAATGCATACACCTATGGCTACTAATATAGTTATAGATTCTGATGATCAGGGAAAGCCTATTGATCAAAAGAATTATAGGGCCATTGTTGGTTCCCTATTGTATTTAACTGCAAGTAGGTCAGATATAATGTTTGCTACATGCCTTTGTGCTAGATTCCAGGTCAACCCCAAGGAATCTCATCTGATTCTTCTCAAGAGAATCTTGAGATACCTGAAGGGATGTCCAAATCTAGGACTTTGGTACCCAGCTGAGTCAGAATTTGAGTTAATTGGATACTCTGATTCTGATTATGCTGGCTGTAGAGTTGATAGGAAAAGTACCTCAGGAACTTGTCAGTTCCTGGGAGAGAGATTGGTCTCTTGGTTCTGTAAGAAGCAGGCTTCTGTCTCAACTTCAACTACAGAGGCTGAATATATAGCAGCTGCTAGTTGTTGTTCACAGATCCTGTGGATTCAAAACCAGCTTTTGGATTATGGGTACACACACAAGAACACAAAAATCATGTGTGATAGTACCAGTGCTATATCTATTGCACAAAATCCTGTGCACCACTCTAGAACGAAACACATTGAGATCCGGCACCATTTCCTGAGAGATTGTGTGGAAAAGAACAAGATCAGCCTTGAGTTCATATCCACAGACCTTCAGAGAGGTGATATATTCACCAAGCCCTTAGATGAACAGAAGCATCTGTTCTTTTTGGTTCAACTAGGCATGATTAATGGAAGAGACTAAGTGTGACGTCTGCCTTGTTGAAACTTGTTTGAAGATCGTCGAACGACGTTCGAAGATAGTCAATCGGATCAAGTCTATCGTCGACCTATGGTTGATAATAGCTTACCTGCTTGAAGATCGTCAACCGGCATTCGAAGATCGTCGAACAGGTCGAGCCTATCGTCGATCTATGGTTGACGACAGCTTGTTATTTGTGAAGACAGAAATAGTCGAACGATGGATCGACTACTCTGCTTCAGGAACGATCGTCGAACGACCGTTCGACCATCGTCTCCTGTATCTTTTAAATAGATCGACGATTGTTGTTTTAATATAAAGCCGATGGTCGACCTAGGTTAAAAGATCTTTCTTTTTATCGTCGACGGAGAGCGTCTTCTCGCATTCCGTCTTCCTGCTTGCTCTTTGTCTCGCGATTTCTATCGTTTCGCCTTCGCCGTCTCCCTCATCTTCTCCATCCCCTTCGATGGCGATAGCTCCAGCGCTCCTGACAGTGGTGAAGTTCGATGCAGGCTTCAGTGTGGATTTCGATTCTTTCAGTTGCTGCGAATCTGCTATAGTGGAAAACCTCAGTCTATGCAAAGATCAAGGTTTGGAAAAGCTCATGTCCTCCAGGATAAAGATAAACATTCAAGAGATTAAAGAATGGGCATTTACTTCGTCCTCGAATGACGAATCAATGACCGAAACTATTGGCGGAGAAGAGGTAACTTTGACTCCCGCCATTTTAACTGAAATTTTTGGATTGTTAAATGGGGAAGAAGATTACGAGCAAGATACCCCAGAGTTTGGGAGAATGCTGACAGAGCTGGGACATGCCGAAGGCATTCCCTCTAAGCTGCTTAAGGTGAATTTTCTGTTTAAGATTAAGTTCCTTGCTGAACTCGTCGGAAAAGTGCTACTGGGAAAGCACTCTGCCCATGACAACATTACAAGGCAACAGTTTGCCCTAATATGTGCAATTGTGAATAAAAAGAAGATTAACTGGGCAGGAGTATTGTTTGATTTAATAAGGAAAAAGAACAGCAAGAAGGAAGTCACCGGGTAGGGTGGTTGGGATTTTTCTGAAGGAAAAATATCCCCATTTGTTAGTTTCAGCTGCTACTTCCATCAACGCCAGCAAGAAGATGGACCCAACTTTGTTCGCCAAGTGGAAAAGGACTTTTTTGAAGCCCTCTCCAGCAGGGGTTGCTCCAGCTGCATCTGAGAGCACCAGGACTACTTCAGTCACTCCTCCCCTACAAGAAGCTGGCTCAGCAAATATCTCCCTTCCATCTTCTTCATCTGCATTACCGTCTACTTCAGTTGAAGTTCCATCAACTTCAATTGAAGTACGACCTTCTGCCTCTCATCTTCCTGATTCATCTAAAATTCTCCATGCATCACCTCCTGCATCTCCTCTCCCTGATCATCTTGTTAGGATATCTCATCCTAGTTTTGATTTGTTGGTTTCTGAGATATCCACTCCTCCTCAGTCACCAATTCCTTCTTTAGATCACATTGATCATCTTGCATCCACCCATCATTCTCCAGCTCACTCTCCATCTCCAGTTCACTCTCCAGTTCATCAAGAATACACCATTCCTGCTGATCATCCATCCACTGAGATTCCCCCTTCATCATTTGAAATCACTCCAGAATTCATTTCTAGCATCTTAGAGTTAATTACCCCCTCAATAAAAATCATGATTGAAGAGGCAATTGCTCCCCTTGCATCCTCCATCTCTTCTTTGACTGCTGCTATCCAAGCACTCTCAAAATCTGCTGAGCCCTCTTCATCTAGGGGCCTGGTTTCAGTATCTACTGAAACCAGGCAGGGGGAGATGCTTTATGAAGATGCCTCTGAGCTGCCCTTGGCATCCCCTCCAGCAGATCCTCCTGCAGTTGCAGAGAAAGAGATAGAAGAACCAGCTCCTCCTCCATTGTCTGAAAAAGAAATTTCAGATGCTTTAATGAAGTCTGAATTCATTGTCAAAGTTTGCTTAGAAGAATGCTCCACTCCCCTGGTCGCCCTATACCTAGAAGGAGTTATTACTTCCTTCCTAGATGAATTATGGGAGTTAGGACACTCAAAGGACAATTCTGAAGGTATCCCTTTTACTCTCTTTTTAGACTTGATAACTGATATGCTAGTTTGGGAATACCTGGAAGGAATGATTCGATGTCATTTAGCAAATTTTTGTTCATAATACTACAGATAATATGGAAGAAGTATTAGATGTTCAAGTGCTTGATTACCAACCAGCTACAGAAGTTCAAACTAAACCAGAACAAGTTGTTCAAGTTTCTGAGGCTGCTCTGCCAGCTCAGCTAGCAGTACAAGAAGAACTGGTCCTTATGACAGTTTTTGTTGAAAAAGAAAAGGCTTCAGATGCTCAATTGAAAAGTCTACTGTTTGGGATGATTCCCCTGGATTGGATTTAGATGCTCTCCTAGCACAGGATGCCATGGAAGAAGAATTAGAAAAAGCTGCCCTAAAAGAGAAAGAGAAAGCTGTACAAGAAGCGTATGATCCGTATGATCTTCCTATTTCTTCAAATTCTGAGGATGAGATTGATTCTGATGAATCTGATGAGTCTAAGAGAAAGAGATCTGTTAAAAAGAAAAGGAAAGCTGCCACTCCTCCTCCTCCAAATCCTGACCATGATGTCCCCTACTATATCTTGAAGGGAATTGATCCTAAGTCTAAAGAATTCCAGCACTGGATGGCATTTTCTAAAAACCAGCAGAAGCAAAGAAAGAAGTGAAAGAGGTATGACAGTCCTGTCCCAAGATGGACTCCAAGAGGTCCTCCTCCTCCACCTCCCAGTGCAAGAGCCTCTGTAAACCTATCTGCAAATCCGTCTGCTCAGTCTGACGGGTTTAACCCATCTCAGTCATCACAAAGGAAAATTTCTCAAGGATATCAAGGTAAAACGCATTCTGGCTATCAAAGACTTGATGCTGATGTTAAGGAAAAAGTAAAGGAGGTGGTGTATCAAAGACCAACTTTTTCTCCTCCTCCTTCTAAAGAACTCAAGAGCTCAACCTCTCCAAAGCCAGATCATGCTGTGAAGGCTGTTTCAAAAGGTAAGCGAATTATTTTCTCTGAAAAATCTAGCAAGAAATTTGCTGAGTTTCCTCCTTCTTATCTAGTTATTCAGGATAAAGAGCCAGCTGAAAGTCTGCTAGACATGTCTATTAAGTTTAAAGCTGTGAAACCTGTTGATACAACCTCTGAAAATGTGTATGAAAGCCCAGATCTTGATCCTAATTTCAGGATGGCTCGTTTTCTTGAACTTGTTGGTTCAGCCCAAATTAAGAAAGCTAAAGCTGAAGGCAAAGACACTGCAGGATTAACCACTATGTCAAAATTCAGAATGAAGGAGCTTGATAAATTCCAGGTTAGACCTGAGGTATTTGACCCTTCTAAATACATGGAAAAGTATCCTGAAGCAGTTGTCCCAAGGGCGTCAGAATCGAAAATCATTGGAGAACAAGACCTGAAGTTGTCAAGGAAAGAAGCTCTAGATCCTTCTAGAAAGATTACTTTTGTTTCTAGTTCTTCTGAACCTAAACCTAATTTTGAAGCATCTTAAATTTCATTGATTGTCAGTTATTTGCTTATCTGATTGATTGATGTTATCTGCTTAGTTTTTTTTCTTCATGTACTTTATTTATTTTCAGTAATTAGTTTTGTGTTTAGTTGTTGAGAGACGTAACTCAAATAGGGGGAGATTGTTGGTACCCTAGTTTTGATTTGAGTTCAGTCTTCTCTTTTAGTCTCTTGACCCAAGATTTATCTATGGTCAAAGGTTAGTTGTTTAGTTAGTTTGCTCTAGTTTAGGCTTGTCACTTTTCCAGATGAAAATTTGGTTAAGTTATTTTTTGTTCGACTATGGTCGAACGTCGCTCGACTATCGTCGATCAGCCGTTCGACGATCGTCTTCCTAATAGCTCGACTATCTGTTGATAGGTCGACTATCTGTTCTCTTTGATAGTTCGACTATCTGTTGATAGGTCGACTATCTGTTCTCTTTGATAGTTCGACTATCTGTTGATAGGTCGACTATCTGTTTTCTTTGATAGTTCGACTATCTGTTCTGATAGTTCAACTATCTGATAGTTTGACTATCTGTTGATAGGTCGACTATCTGTGTTGTTTGATAGTTCGACTATCTGTTGATAGGTCGACTATCTGTTTTCTTTAATAGTTCGACTATCTGTTCTGATAGTTCAACTATCTGATAGTTCGACTATCTGTTTGATAGGTCGACTATCTGTGTTGTTTGATAGTTTGAATATCTGTTGATAGGTCGACTATCTATTTTGTTTGATAGTTCGACTATCTACTTGGATAGTTCAACTATCTGATAGTTCGACTATCTGTTTGATAGGTCGACTATCTGTGTTGTTTGATAGTTCGACTATCTGTTGATAGGTCGACTATCTGTTTTGTTTGATAGTTCGACTATCTACTTGGATAGTTCAACTATCTGGTAGTTCGACTATCTGTTTGATAGGTCGACTATCTGTGTTGCTTTATAGTTCGACTATATGTTTGATAGGTCGACTATCTGTTGTGTTTGATAGTTCGACTATCTGTTTGATAGGTCGACTATCTGCTTTCTTTGGTAGTCTGACTATCTGTCTTGATAGATCGACTATATGATAGCTCGACTATCTGTCCTGGTAGTTCGACTATCTGCTGTGGTAGTTCGACTATCTTCTTTGATAGTTCGACTATCTGGATCGTTCGACTATCTGTCTGATAGGTCGACAATCTCCGTGCTTCGGTCGACGATCTCCGAGGGTCGTTCGACGTTTTGTTGTATGTCTTGAGTAATTTTGTCATCTTCTATGATGCGATTTATTTCATATTTATTTTGGCATATTTTATAAAAGATTATTTGAATAAATTTATGATATCATTTCCATGCAATATCTGCTCCATTCCTTATGCATGAGCCAATCTTTTTCTGACAAAGTTGTTTGTCTTATTAGTTGAAATGTATTTTTCTGCTTTATCTGTCAGGCTGTCCTTTATAGCCGTTAGACTCAAAAAGTCTTCTTTGGCCGTAAAGAGTCTCTTCTGATGTGACTTTCTCTAGTATTATTTTATCAGAGTTACTTGTAGCTTCTTAGAAAGCTTTATCCTCTTATAGGATATCTGTCTGCAGTTTTTGTTCTTGCTTTATGCTATTTGCAGCCCAGCTTGCAGATTTCAGTAGAAGACAAGATTCAAACTCAAATGAGAGCCGTTGCTGCTGCTGCTATATAAAGAATTCTTTGAAGAAATAAATAAACTAGTTCACATAGCCAAAAACCAGTTCATTCAGGAAAAGGAGTTCAAAAGCTAACAGCAGCATTCAAGCTTACAACTTACAATTTACAACTGCTCTCAGCTCGTTCACATCCAACTGAGAAGAAGTTTTAGTTCTTCACTCTTCTTCAACCTGAGTTCTCCTGCCTCCAGGAAGATTTTCACTCAGAGCTTTTTGAAGAAGAAGAAGAAGAAGATAGCTGCCTAAAGAAGAAATTTCATTTCATATTTATTATCTTCTTGTAGCTTTTTCCTTCAGATTTTCTGAAGTGTTTTCTGCACTGAAGCAAGACTTCACCTGGACATTCTTTTATCCAGGGGGAGCCTTGACTCTTTAGAGCTTTCTAGCTCAGTGCAAGTTCTTGAGCTTCTCTAATTCTATTTAAAATAGAGAAGACATTTTAACCTCCTTTCCCCCTCCTGTAAAGGGTTATTACTCCCTTCAAAAGTATACCTTGGTGGCAGGGCACCTGATCAAAAACCTGTGTTGGTTTTTAGACACCTGATCAAAAGTTTAAAGGGTTTCTAGATCTACCTGAAGCAGATCTTGTTGGTGGCAGGGCACCTGATCAAAAACCTGAGTGGATTCCTACCTTGTTGGTAGAAGAGTGGACGTACCCAAGTTGTTTGGGGAACCACTATAAATTCCCTTGTGTCATCTGGTTGTTTGATTAATTACTTGTGCTGTTGGCTGTGATTAGTTTTAACTAGGTTTGTTAGTTGCTGTTTAGGATCCCAAGCCTTAACTGTAATTACAGTTGGCTGCCTCTTGTGCACAACACTTGTGTTAGGCTTTATGGTTACTTCTCAAATATCTATAACCTTCATTCCACAATTAACTCCAAGGGAGTTGAGTAGACAGTCAACTCTGCTAGTGCAATTTTTGATTACTCTATTCACCCCCCCCCCCCCCCTCTAGAGTAGTATCTATCCCTTTTCTTTCACACAACCTAATCAGAATCAGTCAACTCTGTGATGAAGGCTATCAAGTGATATTCAACAAATCTTTATGCAAGATCAAGTCAGAGGATAACACAATAGTGTTAACAGGTAAAAGGAAAGGTAACATTTATCTTGTAGATTTCCTTTCAACCAATATAGATATCTGTTTATTTAATTCTGTTTACAAACCAAATGATCTTTGGCATAAGAGACTAGGACATCTAAACCTTAGAACCATTGCTAGGCTATCCAAGGACAACCTTGTTAGAGGATTACCTTCTGGCCCCTACAAGAAGGAAGGACTCTGCAGGGCTTGTCAATTAGGCAAACAAACTAAAAATAGTTTTAAGTCACTTAATAAGAGTGATTCACCTAGGATCTTGTATCTGTTACACATGGATCTTTTTGTACCCATTACAGTACAAAGCTTAGGAGGGAAATCTTACATTTTAGTGATTGTAGATGACTTCTCTATATTCACATGAGTATTCTTTCTGAGGAAGAAGTCTGATAACTTTAAGTGTTTGACAGATTTTCTCAAATGCATACAGATTGAGTTCAATACTCACATTGCCCTGATCAGAAGTGATCATGGGACAGAGTTTGATTCTCTTCTTATGCAAGAGTTCTGTCAGAGTGAAGGGATCGGGCATACTTTCTCAGCGCCAAGAACTCCTCAACAAAATGGGGTAGCTGAAAGGAAAAATAGAACCCTAATTGAATCTTCTACTACATTGTTGACAGATGCTCACCTCCCTCTATCTTTTTGGTCAGTGGCAGTGAACACCTCCAACTATGTGTTGAACAGAAGTTTGATACATAAACTGAAGGGCAAGACTCCTTATGAATTGCTCAAAGGGAAGAAACCTAAAGTAGACTATTTCAAAATTTTTGGTTGCATTTGTTATATTCACAATAATGACAAGAAATACTTAGCAAAATTCCAAGCTAAAGCTGATGAAGGAGTGTTTCTGGGATACTCAATGATCAGTAAAGCTTATAGGTTTATAACAAATCTACTCGTAAAATTGAAGAATCTGTTCATGTATCTTTTGATGAGACTAACATGTTTTATAAGGAGAAGTCTACTTCTACCATAGAACCATTGCAGGTACACTCTCTTTCAGAAAGTATGGACAGATTGCATATTAAAGAAAAAGATACAGCTCCTCCACCTATCCAGCAAAAGGATGAGAGAAGTGATGATGAAGAGGAAGCTCATCATCTAGAAGAGCAAGTTGTTGTTCCACAATAGGAAACAACAACACAGGTTAGTGAACAATCAACACCCCCCCCGTTGATTTAGTAACATCAAGAGATCATCCAATCTCCCAAGTGATTGGAAACATCTCAGCTGGTGTGCAAACCAGAAATCAGGTCAACTAGAACTTGATGCACACTTGCTTTCTATCTCAAGTTGAGCCCCAATCCATTCAAGATACAGAACAAGATCCACACTGGATCATTGCAATGCAAGAGGAACTACATCAATTTGAGAGGAATAAATTTTGGAAACTAGTGCCAAGGCCTAAGGATCACTCCATTGTTGGAACAAAGTGGGTGTTCGGAAATAAGTTGGATGATCAAGGGATCGTTGTAAGGAACAAGGTAAGACTAGTTGCTCAAGGATATTCTCAAGAAGAAGGAATAGACTATGACCAGACCTTTGCACCAGTTGCAAGGTTAGAGGCCATAAGAATATTCCTAGCTCATGCTGCTCACAAAGGATTCAAGGTCTACCAAATGGATGTGAAGAGTGCATTTCTCAATGGAGACATCAAAGAAGAAGTCTATGTTAGACAACCCCCAGGTTTTATCTCTTCAACTTATCCTGACCATGTTTTCAAATTTCATAAAGCATTATATGGTCTCAAGCAAGCTCCTAGAGCATGGTATGAGACCTTAGCATGCTTTCTGTTGGAAAATGATTTTATAAGGGGTAGAGTAGACCAAACTCTTTTTATTAGAACCCATAAGTCTCATACCCTACTAGTATAAATATATGTAGATGATATTATCTTTGGATCTACTGATTCAAATTTGTGCAAAAGGCTTTCCAACCTGATGCATTCTAAATTTGAAATGAGTAGCATGGGTGAGCTTTCCTTCTTTCTAGGATTGCAAGTCAAACAACATGTTGAAGGCATATTTATTTCTCAAACCAAGTATGCAAAAGAACTGGTTAAGAAATTTGGTATGTCTGAAGCATCTTGTATGAAAACACCTATGCCTACTAATGCTGTATTAGATGCTGATGAACATGGAAAACATGTTGATTAGACAACATATAGAGCAATGATTGGCTCTCTATTATACCTTACAGCTAGTAGACCTGATATAATGTTTGTTACATGTATATGTGCTAGGTTCCAAGTAAGCCCTAGAGAGTCACACCTAACATTAGTTAAGAGGATTCTTAGGTATGTAAAAAGTTGTCCAAATCTAGGTCTCTGGTATCCAAAAAAACTTAGGATTTGAATTAACTGGATTTTCAGATGCTGATTATGCTGGATGTAGAGTAGACAGGAAAAGCACCAGTGGAACTTGCCAGTTTCTTAGTGACAGACTTGTCTCCTGGTTCTGTAAGAAACAAACATCTGTGTCCACCTCAACTGCTGAAGCTGAATATATGGCAGCAGGTAGTTGTTGCTCACAGATTTTGTGGATTCAAAACCAGCTCCTAGACTATGGGTACAACTTAGAAAGGTCTAAAATTCTTTGTGATAACACCAGTGCTATTTCTATAGCACAAAATCCAGTCCTCCATAGTAGGACAAAACATATAGAGATTAGGCATCACTTCTTAAGAGACAATGTTAAGAAAAATAAATTTGAAATTCAATATATCCCAACTGATTTGCAAATGAGAGATATTTTCACCAAACCATTGGATGAAAAGAAACATACCTTCTTCCTAAATCAGTTAGGAATGTTAGATGGAGGAAGTTTAAAATAAAACCCAAGATTTTAAAACTCTAAAAATAGACCAAGACTAGGCTAAAAACTTGATTTTTCTAGTGTCTGTAGGCTGTTTTTAGTCTATGGACTGTGCTCGATGATTTTCCCAAATATCGTCGAACGGAGATCGACGATTTCCAAAATCGTCGATCGGAGTTCAGCGCCGTCAGATAGCGCTAGGCTATCTTCTTTTTGGTTAGTGATCGTCGATCGGAGATTGAAGCTCTCCAATATCGTCGAACAGAGCTCGACGATGTTGAGACTCTTCAGATTCCTTTAGTAGCCCAGATCGTCGAACGGAGTTCAATGATCTTTCCTTTCCGGCATCGAACCCTAATATAAAATTCATTTTTCGGCCATCGTTTTCCTTTTGCGCTTTCATACTCTCTGCAGAAACTTTTTCTTTCCCTCCAAACCTCTCTCCACTTGGTCTTGTTTGTTCATTTTTGCAGGTATACAATGGCAGTGTTTGTTGCCACCCTCGCCAAAATGAAATTCGACACAGGTTTTGATATAGACATGGATTCCGGCAGCGATCAAATTTTCAAGGATATACTGGAAATTTTCAAGGAACAGTAGTTGGCCCTGATTATGTCTACAAGAATAAAGCTAGCAGCCGATGAGATAAAAGAGTGGGTATATACTGCACAGAACATGGATTAAACCACAGTGGTCAGTACAATGGCAGGAACACAGGTACCTCTAACACCTGCCCTGCTTACAGAGGTTTTTCAATTAAGTTCAGGACAAGATTCTATTGATTTGTCTGGAGAGGAATTTGAGATGATGTTAGATAGAATGGGGCATTCTGCAGCAAACCCTAACAAGCTGCTGAAAAAGAATTTGTCGTTTGAGTACAGATTCCTTGTAGATGTTGTGGGCAAGGTCCTGCTAACCAAACATTCTGCCCATGATACCATTTCCAGTATCAATTCTGCTTGATGGGTGCACTGGTTGATAAGAAGCACTTAAACTGGGGAGAAATTTTCTTTGAGCTGATTAAGAAGAAGGTAAACAAAAACTTAATTTGTTAATTTTGGGGGATCTTAGGGCTGCTCTTGAACAACAGGTACCCTCAGCTACTGGTGTCCTCTGGCATGCATATTAATGCCTCCAAGAGGCTTACCTGTGCCCTTTTTGGCAAATGGGACAGGCAGATTGTTAAGCCAACCAAGACTACTGTTTCTTCAGGCACAAGGACTGTTACAATCTCTTCCCCTCAGGCAACTGCCCTCATGGAAGATTTGCCTGCCTCCTCCTCTTCTCCACCTTCTCCAATTGTTCCTTCAATCATCCCCTCATCCACCATCACCATCTCTATCTCTTCCCCCATAACCATTTAATCTCCACCTCCAACCACAGAAGGCCAATTCCATCCTCTACACTTCTATCCACCTCTTGACCTAGACACCACTATACCATCCTTCAATCTCATGGAAGATTCTTTTATGGATGATTCCCCCTCCTCACCTACTGAGCTTCCATCATCCACCACATCCTACCAACAACTTCTATATGATATTCTTGCACAACCATCTTTCATCTCTTCCATCTCCACAATTCCAATCTCTCAACCATCCATCCTACCATCCACCACTTCTATCACTACTTCTACAGCTCCTTCACCATCTATCTCTGTCTCTCTAACCTCTACCTCTACTCAAGTCTCACTTGAGCAAGTAGATATTTCTGCCCTAGTAGACAGGCTTTATGGTATGTTAGCCCCCAAGCTAGCACTCCTACTGGAGACCTCCCTGGCTCCACTTCTGAAATCCATCCATGAACCTCTAGTTCCATTTAAAGACCCTGAGAACAATCCACTATCATGGACAGCCAGAATGAAAGAACTTGCAGCATTAGATCAGATCAAGAAAGCAAGAGAGCAAGGCAGAGATACCTCTAGCATCACAACACTATCAGAGCAGATAAAGAAAGAATTAGAAAGATATGCTTCCAGAAAATTCTTTGATCTAGAGAGCTACATGAAGAAGCATCCTGAGGCTGTTGTTCCAAGGACAAAATCTCAAACCTCCTTAGGTGTAGATGATGATAGAAGATCCAAGAAGGAAGCCCTCAATCCCAATAGAGAAATTCTTTTCAAAAAGGGCAATGAGTAATTTGAGTAAGCTGATACTTATATCTATTTCTACTGAATCTGTGATTCTTGCTATGATTCTGCAATGGTCAACATGAGTTATCTGCATTGTTGTTTCTGTTTTATTTTTAATTTTGATGTATGCTTGTTATTTCATATTCTGTCATGTAAATAGTAATCCTAACTAGAATAGGGGGAGATTGTTGGAACACCCTATTACTAATTTGGGTGAGGATCACTATGTGCTTAGAAATTTGTTTTTACCTTGTTGTATAGTCTGATAGGTCAATAAGAATGAGTCTTAGGGTTAGTACTTAGGTTTGAAAGCTGCCCTCAAGACCTTCTAAAGATCAGGATTCAGTGCTGAGGACCAAGACAATTTTCGTCGAGCTCAGGTCGACGAATCATCGAACTCCATTCGACGATCTCTGAGCTCAGTTAGATGAGTCGTTGAACTCCGTTCGACGATCTTCGAGCTTAGGTCGACGTTCTGTCTCTAGTTGTTTTCCAAGTTTATGAGTTCAGTTCGACGATCGTAGAGCTCAGTTCGACGATTTCTGTTTCTAGTTTAAATCCAATCTCTGAGCTCAGTTCGACGATCGTTGAGCTCAGATCGACGATTTTTCTGAGAGATCGATGATTTCAGGATTCAAATTCAGGACAGTTATGGAATTCATTCAGACTTATTTTCAGCTTTATGGCAAAGGATTTTGTAGCCGTTTCAATCAATCTGGAGCAAGTTTCAAGGAAGACTAATTGGAATGTTTCTTAAGGACTTTCCTGCAGAGGTAGATATCTGTTAAGGTAGTCATTTATGACTGATTAACGGCTATTAAGAAGTCAAAATCTGATATACTCCCTAGAGAATCATTTTGAAAAGAAGAACTGACAAGATTTGAAAAAGAATATAGAAGAGAGAATAAGAAAATTATTCATCAAGAATTCATCTTCTGGGAATAGACTCAGTAGAAAAAAGCCTATAGAATTACTGGGTCAGAATTATTTAAGAACACAAGGAACATTACTGTGAAAGAGATCATCTGCTATTCTACTCCTTCAAGCATCAAGTGTTCAAAAGCTTCTTCATCAAGAACTCCAAACATCACACATTTCAGCATCTGCTGAAATCATCTATTGCTGGAGATCTGAAGCAACTGAAGGCCTATCACCCTAAGCAAAGCTTATATTCCTGAACCCTTACAGATCTCAGGGAGAGCTTTGACAACATCTTCCACTTATCTTCTCTCAGATTATTGACAGAGAAGAACAACTCAACCTTTTTGTTTTTCTTTATTCCTTCTGTAAAAGGGTTTCTCAAAACTCCCTTCAAAAGTTTTGTGGCTGGTTTCTGAGACCTTGTCAAAACTCAGTGGTGGCAAGACACCTTATCAAAAAATCTAGGTTTGGTTTTTGAGCACCTTATCAAAAGCTCATTGGTGCCCAGGACACCTGATCAACAATTCCTGCAGTGGATTCCTACCTAGGGTTGTAGAATAGTTGATGTACCTAGGTTATTGGGGAACCACTATAGCTCCTTGTGTCATCTGGCTTGCTGTGTTTTGTTTTTGTTGTGTGCTGTGATTTCTTATTTCTTGCTTACTTAGTTTTTCTTTTTGCAAGCACCTTACATATATACATATATCAAGACTTCCACGTCTTTACAGTTTTAAATTGTAAATTATTTTAAAATACTCTATTCACCCCCCTCTAGAGTAAAGGTAGATCTTACACTCACTTTCACCATGAGACAGAAAATCTGTCTAAGTGTTTAGGCGTTGAGTGTAGTTCACTCACTCAATGCCATGAGACAAAATATATCTAAGTATTTAGGCGTTGAGTGTAGCTCACTCACTCAACCCCATGAGACAAAATCTGTCTAAGTAATTAGGAATTGAGTGTAGCTTACTCACTCAACGCCATGAGATAGAAAATCTGTATAAGTAATTTGGTATTGAGTGTAGCTTACTCAATCAACGCCATGGGACAAAATCTGTCTAAGTAGTTAGGCGTTGAGTGATGCTTACTCACTCAATGTTATGAGGCTATAGCGTGAATCTAAGTCTGTTAGAGCCAATATGTTTTCAGACACAAAACATTTGGCTAAGTCCAAATGCGTTGATTGCTTTTACTTTCGTCGAGCTGAGCTCTGAGTTCGTCGAACTGAGCTTTAAGTTCGTCGAACAGAGCTTTCACCTTTCGTCGAGCTGAGCTCTGAGTTCGTCGAACTGAGCTCTAAGTTTGTCGAACTGAGCTTTCACTTTTTGTCAAGCTGATCTCTGAGTTCGTCGAACTGAGTTCTGATTTCGTCGAAGTCTTTTGGCACTGGGTGATGGTCATTCACTCAACATCTTTGCTACTGATGCTTGATTTTGTCTAAGTCCAGAGAGATGGTGACATCAGTAAAGTCAA
The DNA here is from genome assembly GCA_039513925.1 of Platanthera zijinensis. NCBI lineage: Eukaryota > Viridiplantae > Streptophyta > Magnoliopsida > Asparagales > Orchidaceae > Platanthera > Platanthera zijinensis. Next base: position 29,881,892 of record CM077094.1, on the reverse strand, counting down.
CAAAGTTAAAGCAGGTTCCAATATTACGGGAATATTGCTAGAGGCGTTGGGGGCCAGCTGTCATGATTTCCTGCACTAGGAAAAATATTCCTCGCTGGGGCCCAGATAAAGAAAAGAGTTGTTGAATCATCCGTCAATGGAAAGTAGGTGGCTAAATGGCAAAACCACAGCCACCAATTCTGGTGGGTCCCACTACTCAATGAGACGTTGATCGGCAGACTATAAAAGGAGCAGGATCCGATCGAGAAATCAATAATAACAATAAACAACAATCAACACCAAGAAGATACGTAATTAGGGTTCTCTGGATTTGCAATCTTGCAGCTGGACGACGTCTTCTTCCTCGTTTTCTTACCGAGCGAGAAGAAAGAGTTCAGTTCAGAGAACCTGAACGTGAAAAGAGTTAGCTGCTGCGATATTCATCTACGACAGCAATATCGGGATTGACTCTTGAAAAAGAAGAAGCAGAGTTTTTTGCAAGTTGCTTCCAGAACAAGTCGTGCTTCAATTGAAATTTATTTTCAACTTATTATTGTGAAGAAGAAGAAAGGGCTGATATCTGCTCAGTCCAGGAAGACATACACAGAGAACTTTCTCTGATGTCTGAGTATTTCATCTCTTTGTCATTCTCTATAAGATCCAATTTGGGATCTGAGGGTAGGATTCTTATGGAATTTGAGTGTAGGCATGTGCTATAAAGGCCGAGGTATGATCTATTGTAGATTTTAGAGTAAGATCCATTCTGGGATCTGAGGTTAGGATTCTTGTTAGAATCTGAGTTGTATGGCTTAGTGCCTGAGTATAGGCCTGTGTTATAAAGGTCGAGGTAGGATCCAGTTGGGTTCTGAGTGGTAGGGCCTAGTTCCCGAGTTGTAGGTCTTGGATAAGACTGAGTGGTCCTACGGGATCGTGTTGTAAGCTCATAAGGAGCCGAGGAATTGGTGAAGAGCCTTGTCTAACACACTGTTAGAAAGGAGGAGAGGGACAGTGGACATGCCTAAGATTGGGGAACGACTATACAAATATCTTAGTCGTCTGTGATTGTTCTTGAAAGCACAAATCAATTAATCACTAAGCACATGAAATCAAATATAAGTCAAAGTATTTAAAAAGAAGGCCTAAAACCTATTAACCCCCCCCCCCCCCCCTCTAGGTATTTAGTTGACCTTGAAAATAAGACTTTCATAAGACCTTAAGGCCAAGACTATTTGTGTATTTGTTTATTCATTCCTACTTTTATGTTAATGGACATTCAGTTTGTTGGGTTCCTGTTAACTTTTAAAGTACTTCCGCTAGAATGCACTATGTGATATGATGCGTGTATTTGGATTATGGTTTCGATTAGTAACTCCTTTGACTGTCTGTAGTATATGACATTGGGCTCCGGCCGGACCTTTTGTTATATGCTAAGTGACGGACGAGGATGTTACAACGTCTTATCGTGACACTTGGACAAATTTCTTGCCAGAATGCCACCACATGGTGTGCTTTCCATGGAGATCCTTTGGAGAACTCCCAAACCCATGAATGGAGTCCTCAGAGGAGTCTGTGGCAGAATTGCATACATCTTGCTGCTCCCTTGCTAGTTGCTTTCTCTTTACTCCCTAAGGGTTATCCCCCCCCCCCCCCCCCCCCCCCGCCCATCTTCAAGCTGGCTATAGAAATTAACAAGTTTTAGATGAAATATGTGGCTAATGTAGTTAAAGAAGTTTGGTCGCAAGTATTGACCTACTGACTTCAGGAGCGACCCCCTCCATAGTGGGGAGCATCGACATATAGTGGGAGATATCAAGCCGTGCAACCACAAGCGACTTGACGATTTCATTCTCAGTATCCTCTAGCTCGCATGTCTTGAAGGCCCTGTCTGCGTGAGTTTGCGAGTTGGTTGGGAGTAAGCTAAGTTCCCTTTTAAATATGAAGTACCTTTCAATCAAGTTGTGAATCTTATTCAGCACGTTCACAACCTCATTCAGGTGCATCCAATGTTTAAAATATTTATGAATGACTTCCCTCCTTTTACGCTCTTCGTGATTGACTGCATAGTAAAACAGCTGTGAAAGAGGTTCATGTTGAATATTACCCTCTCAACTTGCAGGTACGCGACAAAACTAAAGATTGATGCAATTGAGTTTGGTGTCAACTGGCCGGGCACAACTCCATAGTTTTCAAAAATGGCAACTACCTCCAACATCATGGGGAACTTGAAGCCGAAATTAAAATGATCCATGGGAATCGTAATCTCATTCCCCGAGGAGGTGTTGATTCTCTCGTCACACGGGAAGTCACGGGACTATAGAAGAACCATACAAATGAGTCCTCACGAAGGCGTCGAATTCAGCCCGTTAGACTCTGGACTCCTTGTGGTTGACAACATAGAAGGCAGAGACAGCATCAACTCGCGCAACTACCATCTTATCAAACTGCTGAGACTTCTGCTTTGGGCACATCCAAGTTTTTCTACTAAAATCGCGGAAGACGATGCTATTTACAACTTTCCTCAGCCTGCATATAACCAAGCTCACTGTAAACTTGTTCGCCAAACTGCACGACTCCAAACTTGCACTTGTAAAAATCTCCAACAATATAGAAACTTCGTGCAGTCAAGATAGTTGACCGCATAAATCACAAGAAAGACCAATCATTCAACACAGCAAGAAAAATCTCAAATGCAATGACCTGTCCACGCAAACAAATAAGTTTAACTGGCACAACATTGAGAAATTTCAACAAAGTAAAAAATAATTAACTAGCTAACCGCACCAACCGCAAATAAGTATAAGCACATTTCAAATAAAATCATTCAACACAAAAAAGAGTTGTTCATAATTGTCCACAACACGAATAATATTACAACCAAATAAATATCTATTCACGATTATTGACAGGGGTCAGCAGGGTCCCTCCCTAGATGAGCACCATGGTCTCCTTCCAGGTGGAGAAGAACATACAACAACGACAAATAGTGATGAGCTACATTATGAATCAGATGCATACGGGAAGAGTCATGGTCCACATGACTTAGAGGAATCATGTATTCCGTGGACGCCCCCTGACCGCCTGGTCGCACCATCTGCTCACTTTATTGCCCTGTTGAAGGATTGACGGAGGCTCCCCCCTCACCGCGTGGTCTTGTCATCGAGCCCTTTCAGTATCCATGGGATCTAATCAACGAGGCATCTCAATAACGTTGGCGGGATATAATATTTAATGTTTTCTCCAAGTCCCTAAGGTGATCAATCTAAGTTTTTCACTCCCTTTCGGAAGAGGAAGCAAGAATTGCAATTTAATCTTGGAGAGCCTTCTCTCTCTTTGCTCTCACGTTTTTCTCCTTCTCCAGGGTGACATGAAGATCCCTCTCTCTCCCGCGCCTCCTGCTTCTCCTTGCTCAACATCTCTCTCAGGACCTGGAGTTGAGCCGACATGTCCATCACCAATTTTGGGCCCGCTTTACCTATAATGTTGCACGATGGCGGCAGTGCAAATTCGCTGGAATCTGAAGGGGGAAGTTACGGTCACTAGCACCTACAGCAAGATAGAGGTACAACGCGGTTTGAATTCAGCTTTATATGCCTAACAAAATGCTATATTCGTGACAAGTACTTCGAAAATCAAGATCATAAGAGCGCGAGTTTTCCCCTCCTCGCCTAACCGCATTTGCAGCCAGACGGCTATCGTAGATAGGAATTCTTGATCGCTCTGGGTCCATTCTCTTTAACTGCTCCTTTTCCAAGATAGCACAGCCCCTTTCTTCTTATCCCTGGACTACTTTTTTGATAAGAGGATGTCATCTGTGGGGATTATGATAGCCTTTGGCCGCGTTCTCTGCGGCGGCGACCTATAAGGAGGAATCTTTATGACTTTGGGTGCTAGCTTGAGCTTACTTGACTGCAAGAGGTTCATCGTTGCTCAACGATTCGCTGAGCTGTGATATCCAATCCGAGCAGCCTTAGAGCAACTCCAATGGGACTCTAAACTCTATATTTGGCGATCAAAATAACTCCAATCCATCGCCATTTCCGTCTCCAAATATGCAGATCCTCTCTCTCCTCCTCTAAATTTAGAGGACGAGGGGAGGAAATGCAGGAGGCGGTATTTTTTATTATTATTTTAAATTTTTTTAATTATTAAATTAGTGTATTTAGGAAATATTTGTATTAACCTATAATTTCTATCACCGCTAATATATTTTTTCAATTATGACATATATTATATCAATAAAATCGTCTTTTCGAGACCTACAAAACGAGCCTAATATTAAGTATTTTCTAATTATTATTTATTAGTAAAAGAGCAAAAGAAGAGATTTTAGTGTACGGAAACAAGCTTAATATTTGTATTAAGCCACTGTTTAATCCCGCCCCTGTTCTGGGGCTTTGAGTGCACTCAAATCCCCAGCCCCAGGGCTTTGAGTGAACTGGGGCTTTGAGTGCACTCAACTCCCCTCCCGGCAAATTTAAAATTAAAAAAAAATTTAAAACCTTAATAACATGTAAAAAATAAAATAATACATATTATATATTATATAAACATAAAATATATTTTGTATAAATCTAAAATACACGTATACATATTATAAAAACCTAAAATATATTTTATAGAAACCTAAAATACCTAAAATAAATAAAAATACATCATGTTCTCTAAATATAGAGAACATGGTTGGAGTTGCTCTAACCATGTTCTCTATATTTAGAGAACATGGTACAATTGGGATCTCTAAATATAGAAATCCCCATTGGAGATGCTCTTATCAGTGTCCATCCTTTCCCTCATCATCTTCTTCTCATCGCCATTTGTGGCAATGGTGTCCACCGCTTCTCTCTAGCTTTCTCCTCCAGAACTTGCAGGTCGGTATCCTTAGCTACGAGATCGTCCTGGGCAGCCGAGATGTCCTCTTTCAGGAACGTATTCACCTCATGGAGCTTATTGAAGTCCTTCAGGATTTCAGTGGTGGACAAGCTAGCTGCGGAGTCCACCGTTTGGCCACCCGGCTTGACGATAGGAGTCCTTAAGGTGCGATCGGGAATTTCTTTCTCTCTTGGCCTGTGTTGGAGGCTAGCCTCCCCAGTCATAACAGATACAGTTTTTTTACTTTTACCTTTTTAAAGTTTCTTCTCTACCCGCTCTTTTGCGGTTAGCAGTGCTTTTCTCTTCTTCTCCATCTCCCTGCTAACTTATGGGACAAGTTTATCTTGTTGTCCCAATTTTTCAGCAGTAGTTTTCCTTAACTGTCGCAGGCCCTTGCTCATAGGTTCCTCATCATCCACGACGATTGGGGCTGAGGAGGTCACCACCTGATCGTCGCTAACCTTCTCGCTACCCTTTTTTGCAACCTTGGGGTTTTCAGACTCGACACTAATGTTATCCAGCCCTGCCATTTTCAGCATGACAACATCGAAAGGAGTGACAGTGAGCAATATTTGAACCCTCCAGGTTAACTGCAGAGATCGGTGTGGCATCTGCAACCACCAGCCCATCTGAGGGCTTAGGCACATCCTCAGCTAGCTTGGGGATGATTTCGACAGTCTTCAGTGTAATTGTAGTTGCGGTCTGGAGCCCTCGCCGACATGGAGGGCTGACATGCTTGGTTTCTTAACGACTATCTTCTTCTTTTTCTTAGGCCGCTGATCGACCATCTCGTGCGACACAATAGTAGACATCAGATTCATGTTGAGCCCAGAAATTGCGATCTGGAGAATTTTAACCGCAAGTGGTGACTAGCATCTCGCGATTGGAGAAGTTTTCTAAAATTTGAAGAGCTCTTGAATTTATAGCTCTCCACGCATTTATGGCGATCACAATCTCACAGTTAAAGCCTACAAAAATTTGAAAATGTGCAAGGATAATGTTTACCCGAAAGCCTGTGACCAGATTTTCTCTAAGTTCCACTCACCACACTACCGGCCAAGTCGTAGTGGTCCAGTGAGAGAGAATTCAGACTCAAGCCTGACCGCCTAGTCGCGCGGCCAGGGTGTTTCTTTCTTTATTTGCAGACCTTTTTTCGCAAATTAAGGTCATGGGTGATTTTGAACATGAAATACTAGATTTACATAAGTTATGACCACCCAAAAATTATGAACTCAATATGATGCCTAAAAATGAGAGAATACCAAGTTTCATAATTTTTCATAAATGTTTTGGTCTCTAATTAATTTATCCATAATAAATCCAATAATTATGGGTTAAGAAGGAAGTACTATATTTTTTCATTAGAAAATTATGGAAAAATTACTGAACCTTAAGGATGACTAGAAAGGACCTTTGACCAAATATCACAATTTACCAAGTTCATTAGGTACCAAATTAAAATCAATTAATTTAACTTAGAAACAAGCATCTTGTGAAGCAACACCTGTAAATAGACTTCCAAAAATTCCACAAACATTTACAGAGCTTTACAATGTCATAAAAGGTTCTCTGACTAAATTTCACGAGTTTTCAGTAAGATTTTAAATCATAAGAAATTCCTAAGTAGATAGTGAAACTTGATGGGTTGTGAATGAAGTACACCAATTATTGATCTAAAATTCATACTAAAATTTTTATACCTTTGTTATGGTCTCAAAACATAACTGACCAGATCTTATGCAATTTGAAGGTTATAAAGTCATGTATAAAATTTCTTCAAGAAAACCCATGATAGTGCACTTTACAAAAGAGCCTACTTGTAAACTCATCCCAACAACATGTAAAATATTCCAGAGATTAATATGACTATAAAAAAGACTCCTACCATCATCCCATGGAAATCCAAGGTCATAGGACCCCTAAATTAATCTTTAAGGTACAAGGGCCTAATTTGGCATAAAGTTATTTAAGTGGGGTGCAAGAGTTTAACTACCACCTACAATAACCCTAGGGCATTACTCCACCCTAGAAACCCATGGGGTAAACCCCAAGTCCAACCAAGTACTAAACACCCTAAGTCCTTCACAAACCCTAAAAGGTTCAATCTAAGGCTTTGAACTAGGCACTAGGGCTCAACCACCCTAACCCACCCCAAACTCTAAGAGAGGGTGACCTTACTGACCTTGGGACTCTATCCAGATCCCCAACCCTTTTGGGTGAGGATTGCCCCTCCATGCCCCAAGAATCCTAAACCCTAATCTCACTCTTAAGGGCCCCAAACTTTAGTCACATCAAAACCCAATCAAAACATACTCAAATTGGTTGAAATTTTAACTAGTGACTCAAGATGACCCCTAAGACCATCCACCAAAGTTTTGGGGGTTGGTGAGGTCATTAGACCCCTTAATTAAATTATACTAGGATTATTAATTTTTTACCAAAACTATAGAAAAGTTTTCTCCAAAAATTCTCATTTTTGGATATGTCCTAGAAATGGATAATAATGACCCCCTGTACAAATTTCAGGTCATTTGGGCATGTGGTTAGATGGGGGCACTCATTTTAATTTCTGACTAGCACTAGGTATAGACTGCACCATTTTGGGTGCTGAGGTCAGACCACTGACCCAAATTAGTTGAAAGAAATTTTAAATTAAAGTAGACCTCAAGGGATACAACTTTTATATTTACCACCTTTTAATTAGAAGCCTTTAGGTATTTTTAAAAAAATACAAACTTTAACTGTAAATTATGCGACAGAAAATCAAATGAAATGAAATAATTAATCCTAAGATTAAATCTATGTGGCACGAATCTTTGTGCATAAAGGACGGCATCTAGTTGTCTTCTCCAGCACACGAACGTTCAGGATTTATTCTTCCTAGAGCCACTTCCTAACGCTGCCGTCGGCCACCCGTCCATCTCCTCGGCCGGCCACCGCCACCACCACCTCCGTTAAGGTGGTTGCTATCGCCAGGAGGCGGCACGGCCACCAGAGAGGCCTTTTTTGGCGAACCCGAGAGGTGCAAAAACCTCAAGAAATCCAGAAAATTTCTCACTGGATTGGGCTCGATTGAGCCTGATGTCTCTCCTAATTGATCTAGGATCCTAGCACTGAGGGAGAGGGGGACAAATTGACCTTCAATCGTGCTTGTCGACGAGTTTGGTGTTGGTGTTCCATGGCCGGTGGAGGAGGCAATCGGGATTCTGCAACAACACAGCCAAGTATATTGAAACCGTCGGGGAAAGGGTGGAAACGACTCCTTGGTGCCCAGTGAAGCTTTTAAAAGAAACAGAATGGGGAGGGGAGGGATCTTTCTTCATGGCTCCATTAATGGCCACTAATGGCATTTTCGGCCATGGGTTGATACACTATTCCGTCCATGAACAGCCACCAGAATGTCCCCTGACCTTCTCCAGATTGAATGAGCAGTAGAATCAGCCCCCTTTGAGGTGGAAGGAGGGGCTCTTGGTCTCCCTTGGCCATGAATGGTCTTCCTCCAATTTCTCTCTCCTCCATTAAAGGGCAAGTGGAGTTTTTCTCTCTCCTAGTCACCTTGGCCGAAATTAAAGGGTTAATTCAGCCAAGCTACACCCCATAAACTCATCTAAATGATTATCATGAGGCTAGCCCAAATGGATTTGGGTTTGAGCTTGAGTTAGCCCATTTGGGTTAACTTGACCCAAAGGTGGGTTAGCTCAACCCTAGGCCACCTTGGGTGACCTAGCTAACCCTAGGGGGTGGTTAGTGATCCCTTGGCCTCTCCTAAGGTCTAGGGGGCCTTGGTAGAGTTGTTTTGGCACCTTGGGGGTCACTTGACCCTTAGGAAGGGCACTTTGACCAAATTAGGGCTAGGGTTGACTTTTGTCAACTTAGACTCTAGGTTTGGCCCTAAAGGGTCCTTAGTGATCCTATGGGCCCCCTAAAGGGCTAGGGAAGTTGTGGTAGGGTTCTAGAGTCAAGTTAAAACCCAAAAGTCAAACCCTAGGGATAGAATTGAAATGTGCTAATTGCAGACCATGGTGGTCCCACCTTCTCTTCTAGGTTCACTTAGTCTTCTAGGGCTTCCTAGGATTTTGTCATGCCCTTGCCATGACAAAACCACTCTTGGGGGTCTAGTTGTTTGAGGGATGTTACACTAGGAAACTACAAGAAGTTAGCAGACAATATTTTGAAGGGCGTAGACCTTAGATATTACTCGTAAAGTTGAATTGATTGATTACTCGGGCGTACTCGAAGGAATAAGAACATGATCGCATAGAGGAAGTTTATAGAGTCGTTGTCTACACTTACAAATGAGAACTCAAATTACCAGAAGAAAATTGTGTTTATCAGAACATATATTTCCCTGGAATAAAGAAATACGTAATGGATTTTATGACGCACGATGAGGTTTGTCGGCTAAAGGAGGTCAAGTGCTCAAGAAGATCGCGTCAGATCGAAATGGATGGTTTATGTACAAGGAAAGAAGATCAGTCTAGGCTTATCTAGGCCCTCAGTCAACTTTCAGCATAGCTCTCCACCCTCAGACAAACGGGCAGACTAATCGTACCACCCTATCACCGAAGAATCTTTTACGCTTATACATTCTGGACCACGGAGAGCCATGAGAGTGACTTTTGTCGTTGATCAAGCTATCTTATAACCACAGTCATTTGTCCAGTATAGGCATGACCCTCATGAGACATTATACGGACGGAGGTGCAGGACTCCACTATATTGGATCTAGGATGAGGATCCTAAGGCACTCGGCTCAGAATTTGTGGAGAACCCAGATACCTAGGTGTGACTGATTTGAGATAGGATGTTGGAGGCCCATAGCAGACCGGCCAAATATTACGATCCGCAACACTGCCAAGTAGAGTCTCAAGATGGAGACCATGGGTTCTTGATGATACGTCTGATGCATAGAGTCTTACGGGTATACGGGCGAAAGAAGCTCAGTCTGAGGAATATAGGGCCCTATTGGATCCTGGGGTGGATTGGCTCATTGGCTTAAGGACAAGAGCTACCATAGGAGTTAGTGGGTTTGCACGACGCCTTCCACATCTCCTTTATTAGGAAGGCTCTACTACGGCTGGATCAGTAGGTTACTAATATAGATGGCTCAGCAGATTCAGATTGATTGGTCCTCTTAGAGCCGGTCAGGATAGAAGATATAGCAGTGTGAGTCTTACGGTGAAAGAAGGTTCCGGCGATCAAGATCATGTTGTCAAATCATGGACAGGAGGAGCATACCTGGGAGTCATTAGATCTGATACATCCAAAGTACCTGGAGCTCTTTGCATCAGGTATAACTTCAATTTCTGAGGGATGTTACATTCAGTTACTTTTAGTAAAAACCCCGCAAGCCTAACCTGAATTTCGGGGACGAAATTATTATTTTTGTTTATTGGGATTTGTAACATCCCTCAAACAACTAGACTCCTAAGAGTGGTTTTGCCATGACTAGGTCATGACAAAACCCTAGGAAGTCCAAGAAGACCAAGTGAATCTAGGAATGAAGGTGAGATCACCATGGTCTGCAAATAACACATTCCAATTATCTAATCTAAAGTTTGACTTTAAGGCCTCACCTTGACTCTTTGACCCCACCATAACATCCCTATCCCTTTAGGAGGTTCATTGGGTCACAAATGACCCATTGGGGTCAACAAAAGTGCTCAAGTTGACCAAAGTCAACATTAACCCTAAAATGGTCAAAGTGACCTATCTAGGGCCAATGGACCTCCAACTTGCCAAGATGACCCCACCTAAACCTCACTAACACTTCAAGAGGTCCATTGGGTCACTAAGGATTCATTTGGGTCAACCCAAGTTGTCAAGTTGACCAAAATCAACTTAAACCCTAAAGTGATCAAAGTGCCCTAATTAAGGGTCAAGTGGCCTATAAGATGTCAAACCAACCCTACCCAAGTCTTCCTAGACCTTAAGAGAGGCCAATGGGTCACTAAGGACTCATTGGGGTCAACCCAAATGGTCAAATTGACTAAAGTCAACTCAACCCTAAAATAGGTCAAACTAGCCTAAATGACCTAACCAAGTCCATGCCACTTGGGCTAAGCAAAACTTGAGTGACCCATTAACTTTAGGGGGTTGATATTTACATGGAATGCCATCTAAATTTCAGAGGGGGTGACTAGGAGAGAGAAAAATGGGAGTTTTCATTTAATGGAGGAGAGAGAAAGAAGACAGAGAGAGAAGTTATGGAGGGAGGCCATGGGTCACCCCATTCATCTCCCTATTGCCCCCATTCATCTCCCTTGTCTCTTGGGATGATGATGTTATCAATTCCAGCCAGCCAACACTAATGGGGGGAGCCCAAACACCATGGGCAACCACCCCTTCACCTCCCCTCCATGAAAATTATAAATCCCTCTATATAGCCCTCCATTTCCACTTTTGACCATCTCATCACATTCAAAACGTCCTTGGCTGTCAAAATAATGTATTGGATCAATGGTTTTGGTGGAGGATCGAGGAATCGGGCAAGCTCGCTAGAGAGGAAAAATGCCATAGTCGACCGCCGCCGCCACCGTCGTCGAACCCCAAATAAGGTCTGCTTCTTCTCCTCTCCCCTTGTACTAGTATCTAATTCAAATTTGCCTAGAAATCGGGCTCAAATGAGCCGGTCCAAATGAGAAAAAAAATGGAGTTTTTCCGATTTTTCATGGTGGAGGGATCGCCGGAAACCACCACCTCCGACGGCCAAACCACATGTCGGGCGTTAGCCACCACCTCGACAGAGGTGGTGGTGGCGGTGGCTGGCCAGGGAGGTGGCCGGATGGTCGACGGTGGCTCACGCAAAAGCTACAGGTTGAGCGTTTTTTTATGGGCTGCTTCTCGGGTTCATGGGAGAAGATGAACAGTGTTCTTATAAAATTATTAATATAATTATATATATAGCATAGTGATTTATTACCCTTAAACATACATCTTTTTTATGTTGTCCAATAAGTCCCTTAGGGACTGAAACTTAAAAGGTGGCCAACATGAAAGTAGTATCCCTTGAAGTCTATTTTATTTTAAAATTAATTTCAACTCATTTGGGTCAGTGGTTTGACCGCAGCACTCAAAATGGTACAGTCTATACATATGGCTAGTCAGAGACAAAATTGAATGTCCCCATCAATCCAGCCATCCAAATGAATTTAAGTTTAGACTGGGGTTCAATATTACCTATACCTTTGACATATCCAAAAATGAATTTTTTTGGAAAACATGTTTCTATAAATTTTGAGAAATTTAATAATCCATGTATGATTAATTACAGGGTCTAATGACCACATAATTCACCAAAATTTTGATGGATGGTCCTTAGGGTCATTATATATCACTGATAAAAATCTAAGCCCATTTATGGTTGATTTGAATAGTTATTGGTGTGACCAAAGTTTTGTTCCTTATGGGTAAATTAGGGCAAAAGGGTGTTTGGGGCTTGAAGGAGCCAATTCTCACCCAAAGGGGATGAAACTTTGGCCAGAGCCTCAAGGTTAGTTAAAACAACCTCACTTATTGTTTGAGGTTGATTAGGGTGGATTTGCCTTAGGACCCTAGTTCAAACCCTAAGGTTGAACTTTGGGGATTTGTGAAGGACATAGGGTTATATGTCCTTGTATGGACTAGGAGTTTAGTTCATGTGATCTTAGGGTGGGGAATAGCCTTATGAAGAAATTTGGTGACATTTAGGCACACACACAACTTTAATCAATGGGAAATTACTTAAGACAAATTAGTGTACTTTTGATCATGATTTTATTACATAATCATATGACCATGAATGATCTTAAAAGTTAGGCTATGATAATAAATTGTTTCTAACAAGCTTTGGAAATTTTGGTATAAATTTTGGGTTAGTATTATGGTACTTCCTTCACAAACCTAATAGTTGCTTTAATCACTTAAGAAAATATTATGAGCTATTTAATCATTTTATATTCATGAAAACTTGGCCAGAGAACCTTTTAGGGCATATTAAAGCTTGAAAAATTATTTCATGTGATTTGGAAAATATTACGAGTACATTTATTCACAAAGTGCCATATTATGGATACATTTGAAGTATTTTTCTATATAGTTTACTCACCTTGTAATTGTATGAAACTTAGTAAGTAATGTTTTATGATAAAATTCAAGCTCTGATAACTTTTGCGTAATTTTTGGATAATGTTTGGTGGTATTTCCTTCTTTACCTTTAATTACTGTAATTATCTTGAATTAATTAATTAGGGGCTAATACATATATGAAAATTTGTAAAACTTGGTATTCTCTGATATTTTGGCATCATATAGTGTTCATAATTCTTAGGTGGCCATAACTTTAGGAATCCCAGTACTTCATTTTCAAAACCACTCATGGTCTAATTTTGGGAAAAATTTAATAAATGCCAAATTAATTAAAGAAAATTACAAGTTTCTAAATTTAGTCTTAATATGTCATGATAGACCCCCAGTAATAATTCTAGGACATTTGGATGAATATTTGAAGGGGTCACCACTAATGCTTGAAAGTGGAAAGTTGTTGACCTAAATCACCTAGAGGGGGATGAATAGGTGAATCGTGCGTTTGTTTGCGGAATAAAAATTAAGAGATCTAGCGCACGCAATTAAGCAATCACAGAAGGACACAAAAGATTTATAGTGGTTCCCTGTCCTTGGGTACGTCCACTTTACCTCACCGTTCTAGCAAATCACTAGATCCGGCTACTCCACTATCTCGGATTGCAAACCAATCCTACACCTCGGAACAACGTTCCTACAAACTTGATCCAAACGGATCGACACTCGGAAGATAAAACTTCCTACCACTCGGAGATAAATCTCCTACAAAGAAAGTTGTTTTAATAAAAGCTACAAACAAAAATATCTAAGATCTAGATCTTGGTCTTCGTCTTCTTCGTTGAGAACTTTAGGCTTGATCAGGAAAGGTAGAAGAAGGCTGGACTGTTTTCCAAGAAATTGAGATCTGAAATCACCACGATCAACGAGAAATCCACAAGTCGTTGAAGCACGATCGGATCGGATGATTGTTCTTGATCTTGGATCGATCTAGGTAGCACCGCTTGAGAGAACATCGATCCAAAGCTTTCTTCCAGAAAATGCTAATGGCGGCGGCGGCCGGACGATCGAGAGATTAGGTTTTCAGGAATTCTTTCTTAACAAGGACGGATGAGATTATCGTATATTCTCTGTAATAACTTGTGTATTAGTCAAATCTGAAAGGACCTATTTATAGGCGATCTCCAACGATCATAATCATAATTAAGGATGACACGTGGACCAATCAGAAAAGATTAATTCGAAATCTCCGTCAAAACTGGACTTAGAGAATTTTCTGGAAAAGGAAGTACTTAGTTCTTGAGAGGTTGAAATAGTTCTCGAGAACTATGTACTGACCTTTCAAAAACTATGGCAGGATCTCGATCACTGAACTTCTGGAAATGGCCTTGTACTTCTCGAGAACTTGGAATTATAGTTCTCGAGAACTATGCTGACTTTTCAAGAACTAAAACACTTCTCGAAAACTGATATAGGACTTCTCGAGAACTTAACAGAACTTTTCGAGAGCTTAAAGGAAACTTCTCGAAAACTTGGTTAGCACTTCTCGAGAACTTAGTCAGAACTTTTCGAGAACTTTACTTAGAGTCAATTGCTAAAGAAAAATTCTGAACTGAAAACTTCTCGAGAACTTTGTTAAGCAGTTCTCGAGAACTCTATCAACTTCTCGAGAACTTCTAGTCTAGTTCTCGAGAACTTAGCTAGAGACCAATTACTGAAGAGAAGGGCAGAACTTTTCGAGAGCTAAGGAGTACTTCTCGAGAACTTCTATAGTAGTTCTCGAGAACTTTGTTAACCTCTCGAAAATTTCTACTTAGTGGAATTCTAGCTGTCCTGACTTCTCGAGAAGTTAAGTCTGAGCCTCTCGAGAACTATGTACTACTTCTCGAGAACTTTGATGGAACTTCTCGAGAGATGGACTTAGAAAAATTTCTTTAAGAATTCCATGTAAGATCTCCTTCTGGTCTTGTCTCCATCTTGTGTTCCAAAGTTTGAATATGAAGTGTATCCTAATTGAGAGGCTACACATGAGTCAACACTTTGGATCACCCAGTGAGGGATTACACTGAGTGGTCCTGTGTTCCTGACCCATTATAGTCTGATATTGGTCTACACTTAGAACTAATAATCTGCAAACACACAACTAGAATACACATGTCAAATATACCTTAATTCATCTTAGTGCAAAGGGTGACTTCATGCAAATCTGGGTTATTGTGAAGACAATACCCAACAATCTCCCCCTATTTGTAGAAGTCAGAATCCTTTATACTAAGGTGAATTATTATAACAAAAATAGAGCAAGAATAATGGAAAGTAAAAGCAGTAAAACACAGAAAGAAAATTAGAACTTATAATTAGGCAAAACTAGGAAATTGTATATATATCAAAAATCTTTTAGAGTTTTAATCAACATCATTTCATAGTTCTTAACACCATAATCATCAAGAATCATTTCTGGTCTCGTGTTGCTTGTCCAGCTTAGCCTGTTGTCTTCTATGGTAGCTGAATGGTTTGGGATAGTATCTTGGAGGCTTTGGAGGAGCTTTGGGATTGTTTTTACCATATTCTCTATAATATAGTCTCCTCTTAGTCAATGACTTCTCATATAATTCCCATTCTGTATAGTTGTAGTGCAGGCTTCTTTACTCATTCAGATCCATTACAATCTTCAAAGTATCAAGAATTAAAGATTTTGATGTAGGGCTCCATACTTCTGCAAACTCTTGGGCTTTTCTCTTCTCTACTCCAGGTTGAGGAACTGATCTACTGGCAAAAGGTCCCTCCCCATACTTCCTTTTCTTTGGGATATGAATTTCTGGAAGATCTTTAGGTATCACATCAACCCAGACATGAGAGTATGAAGATGGAGGAGGTTCCTGATCTTCAAGCCAAGGAGAGAAGGTTGGATACTGAGGTTGAGGCATTTGGGGTTGAGCCACTTGGATAGAAGTGCCTTCAGCAAGAGGATTGAGGTGGTGAGGAATCACATTTGGATCTGCTTGAAAGTCTGGAAATATCTGATTATGCATCCAAACTGCTGTATCATAAGTGTGGAATTTTACAAACTGAATCTGTTCAAGAACACCTTTATTGATCTCAGAAATTTTGGCAGTCCACAGAGTTTTGCTTCATCATTAAGCTTTTCAACTTGTTGTTTGACAATATCCTCCTCCTTTCTAACTTCTACAGTTAGTTTGGCTATGGCATCCTCCTTGAAGGTGCCAACCTCATTGCATACCTTCATAACATTTTCCTCTGCTCTTTTGTCCAGTTGAATCTGATTGTTTGCAAGAGTAACTGACTGGTCCATAACTTGTCCAATACTTGTGATAGTATGATCTAGAGCCTTTCCTCCTATTCTGAATAGTTCTTTAAGCTGGTCAGTATTTTCCTGAATTTCTGCGAAGCCTCTGCTCATCTCTTGTGTCAAGGCAGTGACTTGCTTCTGAATGTCCTTAAGAGATTCATCAAAATGTTTCTTTTATTCAGAGAGCATTTCTTCGATCTTGGAAAGAATATCTGTATTCACCATCACCGCAGCAGCAGCAGCAGCAGAAGTAGTAGTAGCTTGAGGAATGGAAGCAATTTGTGCATTGGTAGGAGAAGCTGGAGATGGAGGGGCTTGTCATGGAGGCAGTTCTTCTAGAACAACAGAGCTCTTAGCTATTACAGTGCGAGAGACTAGATCACCCTCCTCATTAATGAATGTTGGAAGGTTGAAGTATAGTTTCCTGAGAGGTGGTTCTACCTCCTCAGGTGTTGGCTCATCCTATTCAGATAGCAGAATGGTTTCTGGAGGAGTGGATACTTGTACAGGGGATTGTGGAGGAGAAGGAGTACCTTTAGGTGAAGAGTGGGGGGATGGAGTATCTTTTGGTAGATCAGTAGTGACATCCTTTGGGTGAGGAGGAAGTGGGTCTTCAGCTGAGAGTTCCTCGATCATTCTGTCTATTGCTTCATCTATATCTTTAAGTACCTCTTGAGATGGTAGTTCTGAGTGGGATGATATTGGAGAAGCCTCTCTGGGGCTCTCTGGTGGAGTAGGTATCCTTAGGACTAAGGTAGAAGGTGCAGGCTCCCCCTCTGTTGCTGCACCAGATGGTTCAGCAACATGATGTTGAGGTGGAGATGGAGTCCTTACCTCTGTGACAGTAGCATCAACTTCCTTAGCTAGATGTCTAGGGTTCTTCAACTTGAGTTCCCATCTTTGGATTGAGGTGACAGAGATTTTCTTCAGATGATGGACTGGTGTACCTTTGGAGATTTTGAAAGTTACTGGATCAATCTCACTCAACAGCAATGAGATTATCCTTGCAAACTTTGGTTCATGAATGCTATCCCTTATCATTTCAAAGATCATCATTCCAAACTGAAAACTCTTCCTGCAGATTACAGCTTTCATAACTCCAAACAAATCGTGTGAGATGAAACTTACAGAACCTGTGATGCACCATAGTATTTTCCCAGTGATATCAGCGAGGAGTTTGCCCACATCATTTAGCAAATTTCTCCTGAGGGAGTTGTATTCCAATGGAATTCCACAGAAGGAATAGGCCCTGTCATAATCCTCTGGAGTGAGGTCATCTTCCTCATCCACAATAGGTAATTTCAGAAGTTGAGAAACTTTATGCTTGTCAAGCTTTATCTTAATTCCCTTGACCTTAGTCTTCAAAATCTTCCCATTCCTCCTTATCTTGGCATTTTTGAAGAACTCCTCTACCTCTGGAAATACTATCTTCACTGGCTCTGATAGAACGAACATGAGACCTGCTGTCTCGAGAAGTATCAGCAAATTCTTGAAGTAATTGGAGATGTCGGCCATACCTGCAACCACGAGTTCACTCCCAATCCCTATCTTAGAACTGTAAGCCATTTGCGATGAAGAAGGCGACAAACTGAGCGGAGAGACAGCGGTAGAGACGGAGGTTTCGGTCGGCGGAAGATGAAAAGGTGCGGGAGAAATTTTGAAATGACGGTTGATTTCCGATTCTAAAGGTATTTAGATATATATAGTATCCTAATTAAGTTAATTATAAGTCTAATTAGCCGTAAATTAGGGCAGAAATCATGAAATTTACGAAATTACAGAGTTGAGAAATTTCGGCGGAAGGTCGGTCCACCTCTCGAGAAGTAGGGTTAACTTTTCGAGAAGTGGCCGAGAGGTTTTCGAGAAGTTTCGAAAGTTTTCGAGAACTGGGGTCCAGCGTTTTCGAGACAGAAAGTGAATTTTCGAAGACTGGCCTCCAGAGTTCTCGAAAGATTGATGGACTTCTCGAGAACTTACAGTGAACTTTTCGAGAACTTAAGACACTTTTCGAGAGCAATTTTCTGCCTCTCGATAAGTTGACTTAGTTTTTCGAGAAGTGACTTCAACTTTTTGAGAAATTTAAGTGAGTTTTCGAGAATTCCCGTCTACTTAGTAAAATCTGACCTTTAAGGTGAATCTTTAATTCTTGAGCCTTTGAGCTATCTACTTTGGCTTAATTCTCCTTGTTCAGCAACCCAAGTTCAGTTTTGAAGAAATTGAACTTGGTCTCGTCCAGCGGCTTGGTGAAGATATCTGCAACCTGCCGGTCTGTAGGCACATACCTCAGATCTACATCCCCTTGATCCACATGCTCCAGGATGAAGTGGTATCGCAGCTCGATGTGTTTAGTCCGGCTGTGTGGACTGGGTTGTTTGCGATTGCGATGGCGCTGGAGGAGTCACATAACAAAGGAATGTCCTTGATCTTCATGTTGTAATCCTCCAGTTGGTGCTTCAGCCAAAGCAACTGTGCACAACAACTACCGGCAGAAATGTATTCTAACTCGGCCGTTGAGATTGCGACACAGTTTTGCTTCTTGCTGCTCCATGAAATGAGGCTTCTTCCTAGGAACTGACATGTCCTTGATGTGCTTTTCCTGTCATCTTTGCTTCCTGCAAAGTCAGCATCTTAAAAACCAATTAGTTCACTGTCATTGCTTCTTGGGTACCATAAGCCAAGATTTGGTGTACCTTGAAGGTATCTCAAGATCCGCTTTACAACAACATAATGAGATTCCTTACAGTTCACTTGGAATCTAGCACAGACACATGTAGAGAACATTATATCTGGTCTACTAGCAGTAAGGTAGAGCAAGGATCCAACTATGCTTCTATACTTGGTTTCATCGAAAGGTTTCCCTTTCTCATCCTTGTCCAGAGACATAGCTGAGGCCATTGGAGTCCTCATAGAGGTTGCACTCTCCATTCCTAATTTCTTAAGTAACTCCTTGGTGAACTTGGTCTGAGAGATGAAGATCCCATCTTCAGATTGTTTCACCTGAAGTCCTAAGAAATACTTCATCTCTCTCATACTGCTCATTTCGAACTTCCCTTGCATAAGTTTGGAAAACTTTTTGCAGAGGTTGTCGTCAGTAGAGCAAAATATGATATCATCGACATAGATTTGCACTAGCAAAATCTTGCCTTTAATTTCCCTGAGGAACAATGTCTTTTCTATCTTTCCCCTCATGAATTTATTCTCGAGGATAAAGCTAGACAGCATTTCGTACCAAGCCCGAGGGGCTTGTTTCAAACCGTACAGTGCCTTCGATAATAAATAAACATAATCAGGATGGTTAGGATCAACGAAACCTGGGGGCTGTTCCACATACACTTCTTCCTTTATGTTAACATTCAGGAAGGCGGACTTCACGTCCATTTGGTAGACGGTGAAGCCCTTCAGTGCAGCGTATGCTAGAAACAGTCTGATGGCCTCCAGCCTTGCCACTGGAGCGTAGGTCTGGTCAAAATCGATCCCTTCTTCTTGATGATATCCTTTAGCAACGAGTCTGGCCTTGTTTAAGACCCCCTTTTTTTTAACCCGGGGTCTTAGGCCCAGAATCGCCGCTTTGCGGTGACACCTTCAGGTCCTGAAGGGTCATCACCACAAGGCGCCGATTCTGCCGGCCAATTCGATCACAGAAATGTAGCACAAAATGAAGTAAGTAAAAGCAAGTCCACTAGATAAATCACATATATAGAAATAAAACTCCACGAAGGGAGTGTCAACAGAATAGTATATCAGAGTACTAAAAAATACGGGCTTAAGACCGATACAATCATGTCCTCACTACAAATCACTCATGTGGAAGCAAAAAAAGAAACTACTCAAGGTCGAGACTCAAGGTCCCGGCTGTATGAACTCCGGAGCTACACTGCCCCATCTCCAAGCGCACCGGTCTCTGGGGCTGCTCCTCCATGTTGGGCTCCACGATCCCCTAAATGATGTGGTTCGAAAACCATTAGTCATAAAGACTAAGCCCTATCATCCCCTACCCCTTCCCCCATAGCTCCTAGGTACCGAGCGGAGAGGAAGAAAATGAAGGACATGAAGGTGGAGAATGAATCAAACGAAAATAGGTGGCAGCGGAACTAATCTAGCAATTCTATAATAAATATGGCAGAAACAGAAAGTAGGAAAAGTAACCTTAACTTATGTGCGGAAGCGCATAAGCCAAGGGATCTTCTGCAAGGATCCCATCGTATAAAGTGTCCCATACCACTTATACATTGGGGTGTCGGTTATCAAACAGCAGTATATATATTGGATTTAACCTTAATTTATAAACTTGCCCACACAAGCTTATAGACCAAGGGGTCGTTTTGCAGGTCCTAATGTATAAGCGTCCCATTCCACTTATACTTTAGGTATCAGGGGTTAAATGAATCGATTATGCTATGACATGCAAGTGGGTATGATGAAGCATGCAAGTGCAACTCACACACCCAACTCTGTGCACACAGACCTTTAGTTCCCCCTTTCGGAGCCGTTACCTCCCAGGATACCTCCGTAGTGGCATACGGAAGCGGTGGGTTGGGCCTCGCCCACCTCTAAACAAGTAAAGCAGTATCGGTCAGACCTATCGTACGCCTCAACGCTTGGTGCACTAAACGGACTCCTGCGTACTCTTGCCGGCTGGCGCACCGGACTTAGCTTTGGCGAAGTGTAAAAACCACACTTGCCGAGTCAGCGTATTGGCGTCGGTGCATCGACCCTACAATACCGAAGACCCACTACCTTAATTTTCATTCCTTTTATACACATGCAAATTTACTCGTAATCACACAAAAACCGAGCCGAAGCTCTCCGGACCAAAACGTTCGTCTCTTAATCAACCGAGCCGAAGCTCCCCGGACCATTCCGCCCGTCTCTTAACCAACCGAGCCGAAGCTCCCATCAATCTTCCTGTGCCAACAGTGTTTGTGAAACGTGAGATTCTAATTACTATATTACTCTTGTCAGTTTGTTAATGCAGTTTACGTTAACCAAGGACTGCCCCCGGTATTCCCCGTGAAGGGCTCTCAAAGGGCACTAGGAACTATGATGGTAGCTGAAGCCCATCGTTCCCTTTCGCAAGGAACTTATTGTTATTGGTAGAATTCCCTTACCCATTCCCTTCTCATGTTATGATGGACTAACCTAGTGTGATTTTTAATCTTCCTCTCTTCGAGAAAGACTATCTTTCTTCGAACCCGAGCACCTCTTAACTCTAGCTAACACCACTTCCCACTACTCTTCATATCATTCTATTGCGATATCATCCACATCTATTCACCCAGACAAAATGACTAACTCCAACCACTATCCCATATCATGTCCTATTGTAATTTAACAATATGCTATATGCAGACCAACCTATACTATATGTCGAACCGGTTATGTAGTGATCCAATACTCATCCAAATGCCCTAAATTATTTACTGGAGACTTATCATGATATAATTAGCCTAAATCCAGACTGTGGTAATTTTCCTAATTTATCTGGCATTTAATTAATTTCCTCAAAAATTCCAAGGGCTACCGGTTTGAACATGAACTACCCTAAGTTCTCATGCAAGATGTCCAACAAAATTATAATAAATAGTATGTTATCTCAATATGGTAAATCCAAAGTATCATAATTTTTCTATCATCAAAAAAGAAATAAAACTATTTTAGCCATAGCTTCTATATTTCATTATTTGTGAATCAAGTACAGAGAATATTCTTCCAAAAATTATAAATAAATTATACTATGCATATAAAGCTTTAAAAATAGCATTGGCCCAATTTCATAATTTTTCAGTAATAATATCATCAATAATTAATTTCCAACGCAAAGAATACCTTTTTAACATTTGTGAAGGAAGTACTGGATTTTCTCAACTAAAAATTATACAAAAATTCAAGGGTAACCATTCTGTCCTATAACATTTACTTCCAAGATTTCATGAGATTTCAATGATCATAAAGATACAAATAATTAAAACATCAATTATGGCTATAATCAATTTTACAAATGAAGTGCTGGAAATAAACATCATAAAATTCCAGTAAAATTTCTATAGATTCTACCCACTCCAAAACTCACTCTACCCGAGTTTCACTATCTTTAGATAATGTTTAGTGACGGATTGTTCTTAATTAGTATTTTACCCTAAAGCTAAGATTAGGGTTTTAAGGTATCTACTTGTCTCCAAATCCTCCAAGATTCCATCCAGATAATTCTTATCATGCTAATGTCAACTCTACAGAGTTTCAAGGCAATTCGAGAGAAATTGCCCCAATGTCATTCACAACCCTCAAAACCCTCCATTTAGGGTTTGAGCTTGGATCCTAGGGTAAACCAACCCCTATTCACATCATTTTCTCCAAGTGGGTTATAATAACCCTTTCAAGTCAGTGGTCAAAATATCAGCCTCTGTTGAGGTGATTTGACCATTCCAACCTCTAGTGCACTTTTTACTCAAAAATACCTCACTATTGCCTAGTTAAGAATAGGTGACTCCCTATCCAAACCTCATCTCAATGAGTTGAAATTTTGTACAGAGCTAGGTTTTATAGCCAGAGACCACTCACCAAAATTTGGGAGGGTTTGGAGGCCATATGACCACTTAAATAAATTACTCTAACTTTATTAAATTAAAACAAAAACTTTAGACAAAGTGTCTCCAAAAATTCCCATTTTTGGGCAGCCTCTAGATATGGCTAAGGGTGATCCGCTGCCCAAATTTCAGGTCATTTAAATGAGGGACGAAGCGTGGGCATTCATTTTAGTTCCTGCCCAACTCTAGGTACAGCCCCCACTAAAACAGGTGCTGCGGTCAAACCGCTAACCCAAACGAGTTGAAATCAATTTTAAATTAATATAGACTTGAAGGGCTAACACTTTTGTGACTGGCCATTTTTCCTAAAACGGCCTCTAAATGCCTTGATTTGCAGCATCAAAATAAGTCTATTTTATGTATATTTACCTTATATATTATGTACTTAATTTTCATATTATAATAATGTTTTTGATAGTTTTACTTTCAAGATAACCTAAACACCTAGAGGGGGGGTGAATAGGTTCTAATGCTTGTTAACACTTTTTGGCAGAATTCAATTACAGAATTAAAACACACAGCACAGCAGTCACAGAAATTTAACCATCACAGATTGCACACTGTTTTATAGTGGTTCCCTAAGGTCTGGGTACATCCACTTTCCCCCTTCACCTATCTAGCAGTATGCTAGATTCGGCCAAACTTCCTCTTTACTCAGATCCACAGATCCTACAGCTCAGAACCTGAAAAGGTTCCTACAACTCAGGCTCAATAGCCCTACCTCAGCCTTATCACAAAGCCTACAACTCAGAGAAGAACCTTCTCCTACACTCAGGCAAATAGCCCTACCACTCAGAGATCAACTCTCCTACACTCAGCCTTTATAACACAGGCTTACAACTCAGATCTGTATTGACAGATCCTACAGAAATTAGAAAAGAAGTTTTTAATGTCTTGCCTTTGTTGAGAGAGAAAAGAACAAGACAATTCTTGATCAGCTGATGAAATCAACTGAATCTGAGCTTTCTTCAAAGCTTCTTGAATCTGAACTTAGCTGAGTTGATTTCCAAACAGCTTCTTGAGAAACCAATGACGGCTTCCTTCTTCTTCTTCAAGTGGCTGGATCCCTCTCTATCCTACACCTTTGATGATACTTATGAATTCTTGAAAGAACTCTACTTAGACTGATCCTGAGATCGTCTTCTTAGATCTTCTGATGAAGATCTTCT
This sequence comes from Platanthera zijinensis, assembly GCA_039513925.1. Classification (NCBI taxonomy): domain Eukaryota; kingdom Viridiplantae; phylum Streptophyta; class Magnoliopsida; order Asparagales; family Orchidaceae; genus Platanthera; species Platanthera zijinensis. The sequence goes on along the minus strand of CM077094.1, from coordinate 29,857,923 downwards.
TTAATGCCTTGCACTTTCTTGAAGAGAGGACTTGTCTCTTAACTGATGTGTTGATTAAGAATTAATTTACTCTTGTATATCTTATTTTTTTCTTCTTCTGAATCTGTCTATTTATAGATCTTCTTCATGGTAACCGGCTGATCCGGTTTCTAACTGACTTCTGACAAGTCTGACAGCTTCAGTTAACCTGTCATAACCCACAGCTGTCAAGTCTTCAAACAGATCTTGTGCCTTAGTTTTGGACAGCAAAGTGTTGAGACAGACTGTCAGAAAGTGTCGAGACCAACTGTCTATATGTGTCGACACAAGTGACTTTGGTGTCGACACAGCCTTTGATGATGTCGACTAGTTTGCCTTTAAGTCGACACTGCTTCTTCAGAACTTCATCTTGAGAATGAGTTGACACAGAGAATTCGTGTCGACTCAACACTTCATCTTTCTTCAGAAAATAACTTGGTCTTGACTTTGCAGTGTGTCGACACAAGTCCTGTGTGTCGACACAGTTGTTGTAGATTCAGAACTCAGTATGTGTCGACTCTGCCTTCAGGTGTCGACATAGTTGAGGTCGACTATCTTTCTGTGAGTCGACACTGCTTCCCAGTGTCGACACAAATGTGGTTGACTATCTTTCTGTGAGTCGACACTGCTTCCCAGTGTCGACACAAATGTGGTCGACTATCTTTCTCTGTGTCGACACAGCTTCCTTCAAGTGTCGACACAATTATTCTGAAGTGTCGACCCAGTTTCTTCAGATGGCGACACATGGACTTAGAATAATTTCCTGTATTCTTTAATACTTCTTCACCTGCACATGTCTACTTAAAACATCATCAAATACACCTTGATGTATATGATTAAGCTAAGTTAGACTTCTTCAAATCAGGTACACATCTTCCAATGTACCCAACAATCTCCCCCTATTTGGAGAAGTCATAACCCTTTTAGTTAATGATATACACCATTTATAACAAAAATAATATGATGATGTATGACATTACAGGAATATTTTATATAAACAAAATATTAACAATTCATCACAGAGTGAACATGAATATATGATTCCAAACAAAATTTTGTTTATAACTTGATAATGTTTGATTACAGATGTTTACATTGAATGATCAAAACATTACAAAACATTTGAAAGAACTTAGAACTAAGACTGATCAGGCTCTCTTATAACAATTCCTTTGCCAGATTGGATTTGAGCCTTCACAGGAGCTTCAGCAACTTCAGCAGGCTTCTTGCCTTTTAGCTCAGCTTTCTTCTGAGCTTCTTCCTTTAGCCTTTGCCTTTCAAAGTAATGAAAGGGCTTTGGAAAGTACTTGCTCGGCTCCTGAGCATCTGGTGGCAGCCTTCCCAGCTTGGCTTTTCTCCTGAACTGTACTATGGCTTCCTGCCTAGCTTCATACTTTTGCCATTCCATTTCATTATACCACTTTCCTCTTTCATGTACTTTGTCCTTTACAGCCTTCCATGCAGTTAGTATAATATTTCTTGAAGTAGGGCTCTACTGCTCAAAATCTGGCTTAAGTTCAGCCTGCTCTCTAAATCTTTTCTTGGATAGTAGAGCATCTTGCTGTTCTTTCAAGTTGGCATCAGGCTTATCAACTTTTTCAATAACAACCTTGGTAACCTCCTTTGGAGGACTATACATATCCTGAACTTGCTTATTAATCATATCAAAATCAGGAGGAGGGTAAATGACTTGCGCAATCTCAGGTTGATTGCCTTCAAGTAGACCTGTTTGAATTCCTGACTCAGCCACCATATCATCATCACACAAAGGTGGATATCCCAATGTGGCTCGAATACTATTTGTCACCCATTTGGTGTGCTCTGAGCCAGCATGAACTAACAACCTCTCCCCCTTTATGACTTCTCTGGTAATATGATCTCTTAGATCATCCTTCTGAAATCTGATCTGGCCATGTAGATAATTCACACCTTCTTTAAAATATGATTTCAATTTTTGAAGTTTGTCAGATATTTCCTTCTGAGATGTAGTGATGGCAGATTGAACTGAAGCTATAGCCTCCTTTAGTTTCTGATCAAAAGCTTCCATCTCTTTTGCTCTTGCTTCAGTCATCCCTGCAGTAGCCTTTTTGAACTCCTCAAGAATTTCATGGTGAGATTCAGCCAAATTATCATTCATCCTCAGCTGATTCTCCAAAACATAACCTTGCTTCAAAGCAATATCATCCACTTTAGTGAGGATAGACTGCTGTTGTTTAGCCAAAAATACTACAGCATTACCTCCCTTATGAAAGCAATCTGTCATCTCCTTCTTATTCATATTTACTTCAAATCTAATAGACTTAATATCTTGAGCCAAGTCAAATTGAAGGGATTTATTGCTCTCATCAACATACTTCTCCATTGCTAATCTCTGCTCATCCAACTTAACTTGCAAATCTACCATGAGCTTGTTGTAGTTAAATTCAGATGGAGATTGGTGAGTTGAAGTTTGGAGTGCCTGCTTATAACTTTGGCTCCTTCTCTTGAAGACTATGAGCTTTCTCTTCTTAGCCATTCTGGCTTCTTCAGACTGAGAGTCTGATGAACTTTCTATTTGAACTCTTTCAGGTGGAGTAGGAGGAATATCAGTTTCAGTGACATGTTGCTCAGCCTCAACATTCACAGGCTCCCCCTCAACTACTTGCTCCTCCTCAACTCCTTGTTCCTTCTCAGCTTCTTGCTCTATCTCCATGTCTAGTGCCTTCTCATTGTCTTGCTCCTCCTCTACTCTATCAGTAGCAATTTCAACATTAGGAAATAACTCATCTAGAGTGTATTCCTTCTGATCTTGAACAGATGTTGAATCATCCAGATCTGTAATATTCAAATCTTTTGATAAATCAATTTGTTCTTTCTCCTGCACTGTTTCAGACATCTGCTCCCCCTGCACTTGTTCAGTATTTGGAATATCCTGGGCAGGTGAATACACTTGCTTCCCCTGCACCTGTGTAGGAATAGAAATATTAGTAATGTCCTTGGCAGGAAAATACACTTGCTCTCCCTGTACCTATACCTGGTCAGGAGTAGATACATTCTGGACAGGAGAGTGAGCTTGCTCCCCCTGCATCTGTGCAGGAATGGTTGCTTTCTGAACTTGAGTAAACTCAGGCTGATCTTCAACCTGCTTTCTCACTTGCTCTTCTGGATGCTGGGCAGTGCCTAGATCATGTGCAGGAGATCTCTCAGGGGTGTCCTGCCTGTTCTCATCAGGCACATCTTTAGACAGCACCCTATCCCATCTTGAAAATAATCTTATATCCATTTTCCTCATGTGATTAATCTTTGTCCCAGGCAGTTGTTGCATAACCTCAGGGATCACCCCAGTCAGGTATAAACTCACAATTCTAGCCAGATTTGGCTTCTTGATTCCTTCCTTGATCTTATCAAATACTACAGCTGACCAGTCAGTTGGAATTATAAACACAATTCTGGTCATTAGGCTGAACATATAGGCTGAAATCCTATCATGTCCACCTGGTTTGCACAAAATTACCTTCCCAACTACTTCTGACAGAAACATGCCCTGTTGATTCATGCCCTTCCTGTTGATAGCTGCTCCAATCTTCAGGGTTGGATCCAATCCACACCATTGGAGAGCTTCCCTGGTCTTAGAGGCTGGAACCTCTTCTTCATTCTCAATGTTTGATAATTGAAGTATTTTTCTTAAATTTCTTGGTGTCAGTTTCACCTTTGTCCCATGAACAGTGGATTTTATCTTGAGACCAGCTGAATCCACTGATGTAGAGGTAAAGAATTCAATCACCTCCTTCTTCCAGATCTTTAATGGTTCAGAAACTAGAAATTCTAATCCAGATTCAGAAATTAGAGTGATAACCCTTTGAACATCTGTCGGGGCATCCGCAAAGGCATTGCGCACCAACTCATATCCTTCGTTGACGTTATCTGCAACCTTTGGCGCCATTGATCAGACGAGAAATCTTGAGAGAGAAGAGAGAGAGAGATTGTCGACACAGGGTGTCAGTCTCCAGAACCTTGTAAGCGTGTCGACAGAATAAGTTCTTGACCTATTTATACCTTCTAGAGAAAGAAGATCAAAAGTCGGGCAAAAACAGTCTATATGTGTCTACACATATGGAGTGTGTCGACACAAACTTCTATTGTCTTGACAGCAAGTCTGTCTACTATGTGTCGACACCAATTGTGGATATGTCGACACCTGAGAGACATAGTAGAGCATTAGAAATTCTGTGTCGACTCTTAGGATAAGTGTCGACACAAAATCTGTAAGTGTCGACACCACTATTCTAGTGAAGTCGACACTACATTCCTGGATGAGTCGACTATTTGATTCTTAAGTGTCGACACAAATTCTCTGTGTCGACACATATTCTCTAACTAGTCGACATGACTTCACTGAGTCGACACATTATCACTGAATGTGTCGACACTATTTTACTTAGACAATTTCTGTTTTTGTCAATACCACTTGATAATCTAATATCACTTGTAAGTTTGTTGATAAACTAATCAATGGTCAGCATGCTTAATTCAATTTTAAATTTATTGAATTTTTTTTTCATCCAGTGGCTTAGTAAATACATCTGCTATTTGATAATATGTTTTAACAAATTCCAATGAGATGTCTTCTTTTTCTACATGCTCTCTAAGAAAATGGTATTTAATTTCTATATGCTTAGTTCTACTGTGAGAAACAGGATTATTAGCAATAGAAATAGCACTTTTAGAATCACACATTAAAGGTGTTCTACTTACTTGAATATCATAGTCTTTCAACTGATGCTGTATCCACAATAGCTGTGCACAGCAGCTGCCAGCAGCAACATATTCTGACTCAGCTGTGGATATTGCCACACTGGTCTGCTTCTTACTACTCCATGATATCAATCTTCCTCCCAAGAATTGACAAGTACCTGTTGTACTCTTTCTATCCTCTCTACAGCCTGCAAAGTCTGCATCTGAATAACCTGTTAGTAGAAAATCTCTATTTATAGGGTACCAAAGGCATAGATTAGGTGTGCCCTTAAGATATCTTAGAATCCTTTTGACTGCAGTATAATGAGATTCTTTAGGGCAGGCTTGGTACCTAACACAGACACATGTAGCATACATAATATCTGGTCTACTAGCAGTGAGATATAGTAGAGAGCCAACTATTCCTCTATACAAAGATTCATCAACAGGTTTACCTGCATCATCTTTGCATATAGGCATACTTGTTCCCATAGGAGTTCTCATAGTGGAGGAGGACTCCATACCATACTTCTTAATTAATTCTTTGGTGAACTTAGACTGGGATATGGACAGACCATCATCAGTCTGTCTTACTTGGAGTCCCAAGAAGAACTTAAGTTCCCCCATACTGCTCATCTCAAACTTCCCTTACATAAGTTTGGCAAACTTTTTACAAAGGTTGTTTTCAGTAGATCCAATGATTATGTCATCAACATAGATCTGAACTAAGATGATCTTACCTTTGGATTCCCTAAGGAATAGAGTTTTGTCTATTTTTCCTCTTGAGAATTTATTCTCAATAAGGAAAGTAGACAGGGTTTCATACCAAGCCCTTGGGGCTTGCTTTAACCCATACAAAGCATTCCTAAGCTTATAGACATAATCAGGTTTAAGAGGATCTACAAAACTTGATGGCTACTCTACATAGACTTCCTCTTTTAAATCATCATTCAGGAATGCTGATTTCACATCCATCTGGTACACTCTGAAGTCTTGATAGGCTGCATAGGCAAGGAACATTCTGATTTCCTCCAGCCTTGCTACTGGGGCAAAGGTTTGATCAAAGTCAATCCCTTCTTCCTGCCTGTATCCTTTTGCAACCAATCTTGCTTTATTCTTCACTATTATTCCACTCTCATCCAATTTGTTCCTATAAATCCACTTTGTGCCAATTATGTTGTGGCCTCTTGGTTTAGGAACAAGCTCCCAAACATTGCACCTTCTGAATTGATTCAGCTCCTCTTGCATAGCATCAATCCAGTGCTGGTCTTGGATGGCTTCTTCAAACTTCTTAGGCTCCATTTGAGATAGGAAACTTGAATGCAGGTCTATGCTTTGATTTCTGCTTCTAGTCTGCACTCCCTGTCTTAGATCACCTATAATCTGATTAGCTGGATGATCTCTTAAATGTCTTGTAGCTGGAGGAAGATTCCTTTCTGGTTGAACATCTCCAGCTCCTTCTTCATGCTGAACCTCTTGGTTTTCATCAGCATCTATTGAGTCTTGTACTCCCCCTGGACAGTAGCCTTCATTTTTCAATGCTCTATCTTCCTTTGATGCTTCAGTAATGGAGAGCTTGTCCATTCTTTTGCTTATACCTGTTGAATCATTTGATCTACAAGACAACTCACAGTTGATTAATCTTGTTTCATCAAACACAACATGTACAAATTCTTCAACAACTTGAGTAGTCAAGTTGTAGATTCTATAGGCCTTACTATTTATGTTGTACCCAGCAAATATCCCATCTTGGGATTTGGCAGCAAACTTAGTTAGGTATGACTTGCCATTGTTAAGTATATAGCATTTACAACCAAAGATCCTGAAGTTAGATAGATTTGGTTTTCTACCTTTCATAATCTCATAGGGAGTCTTTTTGTGGTTCTTGGTGATAGAAGCCCTATTGATCACATGACATGAAGTGTTAACTGCCTCAGCCCAGAAATATTCTGGGAGAGAGGTGTCATTCAATAGATTTCTGCCAGCTTCAATTAATGTTCTATTCTTTCTTTCAGCAATGCCATTTTGCTGTGGTGTTCTAGGTAAGGAGAACTCTTGGAAAATCCCAAAGTCTTCACATAATTTTGTCATGCTTTCAGATTGAAACTCAGTACCATGGTCACTTCTGATTTTGACCACTGTACTATTCAGTTCATTCTGAATTTGCTTTACAAAACTAAGTAATACACTTGGGGTTTCTGATTTCTGTCTCAGAAAGAACACTCATGTAAATCTAGAATAGTCATCTACCACCACAAAAGTATAGAATTTCCTACCTAGACTATGAACTGGCATAGGACCAAAAAGATCCATATGTAAGAGGTATAGGCACCTCACAGAATCCTTGTTTTCAAGGCTTTGAAAGAAGGATTTTGTCTGCTTGCCCTTTTGACAAGCTGAGCATATTTCTTCCTTTATACACTTAACTTGAGGACCATTCCTCACTAACTCTTTGCTAAAGAGTTGGCCAATTGTCTTGTAGTTAAGATGAGCCAATCTCTTGTGCCACTTGACACAATGAGAAGAATTATCATCAGCTACAAGACAGATGGAAGAAGTCTTGTTCTCACATACAAAATTAAGACAATAGACATTTCTCTTTCTATACCCAGTCAATATGATCTTTTGATCACTTGACCTTTTGATATGACATCCATCCTTAATAAATGAAATGTCATATCCTAAATCACTCAGCTGGCTTATGCTTATTAGATTGTGTTTCAAACCTTTTACATAAGCCACTTGGGTGATAGTAATTAGGTTAGTAGAAATGTTACCAAACCCTTTGATGATTCCTTTTTCAGATCCACCAAAGATCACTTTAGGTCCATCTTTGACAGATGTATACTCCTTCAGCAGCCCCTTTGTTCCAGTCATGTGCCTGGAACAACCACTGTCCAAGTACCATATAGGGGCATGGCCACTTAGACTTTCCTGCAACACAGATTTACTTACCCTTAGAACTCAAGTAAGTCTTGGGTCCTTGATTCAGGTTAGCATTAACAAAGCTACCATTATCTCTTCTAACAGGTAGACTATTATTCTTTCTAACACTTGTGTTATGCCAGCAGTCTAATGCAAAATGGCCTCTCTTGCCATAGCACCAACATTCAAATTTATTGTATCTAGATCTAGATACACCCTTAACAGAAGAATTTATGTCCATTGCTGGTGCTGCAGCAGCTTCACCCACTGATTTCTTATAACCATTGGGTTTATGAACATGGATAGGCCTATTGGCATTTACACCCTTGTTTATCAGAATATTAGTCTTAAAATGACCATGAATATCTTCATGATAATATTGGTTAGAAGGCACTTGCACCTTTCTAAACTTAATAGGGACTGAAAGGTTCAATGGCTTGACAGGAGCTTTACCTTTCCTCTTGAATTGGGCTGCCCTGGGGTTACCTTTGAATCCTAATCCTGCCTTACCCTTTTGAGTCACAAATTCATCTATCAAGGGTAAGACAGACTTTGGCTTAGAGTAACTAGCCACTAACTCCTTTTCTATTCTTAGTCTGGCCTCCAGACTCTTCACTTGATCATTGGTATAATTGATTGTGCCCATCTGAATAATAGTTATATTCTTCAGTTTGGCAATTTCATTTAACTTCTGATCAATTACTTTTTCAAACTCAGTTGCAGCTATCTTTAGATCAGCAATTTCCTGAGCCTGAGATTTAACCAGGTTCTTGCTTTTCTTAAGGGCCTGCAACAAGTCCCCATACTTATCTATCAATTGATAGACATCTCCTTCAGATTCAGATGCATCTACATCACTTGATGCAGATGTAGCTGATTCTGCACTTGTACGACAAACAGATTTTATTGAAGGACATAGTACCTTACTAGGACCAGACTGATTCTGGCACATGTCTTCTTCTAATCCTGCCATCAGTCCCATGCACTGATGATCTTCTTGTTCATAGATGGAGTCTAGCAATTGCATGAACTCCTCTTCTTCAGTAGCAGCATACAGTCCAATATATGCTTCAGCTTCAGATTCTGATTCTGAAGTTGATTGATCTGTTAGGCTCTTTTCCTTCTTTGCAACAAAGGATTTTTCCTTCTTGTCCTTTTGATAAGTATTCTTCTTGTCTGATAACTCCTTTCTCTTATCAGGACAGTCAGCCACTACATGTCCAGGCCTACTGCAACAATAACAGACAATATTTGAAGTAGTGGCCTTGCTGGGCTTTGTTCTGCTCTTCTCTTTCCTTGATGACTTTTTCTTCTGATAATAGTCATCAACTTGCTGTGATGAGGAGGGCCTAGACTTCCACTGCTTCTTCTTTAAGAATCTCTGGAATTGCCTTGTAAATGAAGCAAAATCTGCATCTGACTCACAGCTTTCTGAACCCTGATTATCTGAATTTTCAGAACTAACTTCTGCAACTTCCTTAGGAGGAGATGATGATATCCTCCTATTCTTTCTAGTGGCTTCTGCCTTGAAGACCACTGTCTTCTCTCTATGCTCTCCTTTTGAATTCTTTTCCTCCTCCTTCCTCACCATAAGTTGCATTTCATAGGATAGCAACTTTCCAAACAAGGTTGGAGGAGAAATCTCTGCCAGTTTAGCCACTTCTCTTATGGCACAGATCTTTGTGTCCCAATTCTTTGTCAAGGATCTTAAGAATTTGTCATTCAGTTCATAGGTACTGAAGACTCTTCCATAGGACATTAACTCATTCACAATTCTATAGAATTTCTTATAGCATTCAGTTATGCTATCAGTTTTTCCTTGTCTAAAACTTTCATATTCCTGGTTGAGCATAGACTTTCTATCCTGTCTTACTTCTTCAGATCCCTCCATGTAGACAATCAAGGTGTCCCACATTTCTTTGGAGATCTTGCAGTGAATCAGATTCTGAAATGTAGAATCATCTATGACACTCACAATAATATTCTGAGCTCTCTTGTCCATGGTTGCCAAAATGATTTCATCCTTGGTCATTTCAGAATAACTCTTTGGAGTTTGAATATTAGCATCAAGAACTGATACCTTCATTGGAATGAAGGGTCCTTCCTGAACTGTGATGTATATCCTTGGGTCAGATGTTTCCATGAACAATCTGACTCTTTCTTTCCAAATTCCAAAGATTTCCTTCCTGCAGATGGGTAACTTCATTGACCCTAACTCCTTGTGATTTTCTCCAAAACCCATCTTCTTGAATCTTGATTCTGCCTTTCAGATCTACCTCAGACTGTTAAGTCCTTTTTGAGGAACCTCCCTCTGATACCACTTGATAGTTTTACTTTCAAGACAACCTAAACACCTAGAGGGAGGGGGGTGAATAGGTTCTAATGCTTGTTAACACTTTTTGGCAAAATTCAATTACAGAATTAAAACACACAGCACAGCAGTCACAGAAATTTAACCATCACAGATTGCACACTGTTTTATAGTGGTTTCCCAAGGTCTGGGTACATCCACTTTCCCCCTTCACCTATCTAGCAGTATGCTAGATTCGGCCAAACTTCCTCTTTACTCAGATCCACAGATCCTACAGCTCAGAACCTGAAAAGGTTCCTACAACTCAGGCTCAACAGCCCTACCTCAGCCTTATCACAAAGCCTACAACTCAGAGAAGAACCTTCTCCTACACTCAGGCAAACAGCCCTACCACTCAGAGATCAACTCTCCTACACTCAGCCTTTATAACACAGGCTTACAACTCATATCTGTATTGACAGATCCTACAGAAATTAGAAAAGAAGTTTTTAATGTCTTGCCTTTGTTGAGAGAGAAAAGAACAAGACAATTCTTGATCAGCTGATGAAATCAACTGAATCTGAGCTTTCTTCAAAGCTTCTTGAATCTGAACTTAGCTGAGTTGATTTCCAAACAGCTTCTTGAGAAACCAATGACGGCTTCCTTCTTCTTCTTCAAGTGGCTGGATCCCTCTCTATCCTACACCTTTGATGATACTTCTGAATTCTTGAAAGAACTCTAATTAGACTGATCCTGAGATCGTCTTCTTAGATCTTCTGATGAAGATCTTCTTTAATTCCTTGTACTTTCTTGAAGAGAGGACTTGTCTCTTAACTGATGCGTTGATTAAGAATTAATTTCCTCTTGTATATCTTATTTTTTTCTTCTTCTGAATCTGTCTATTTATAGATCTTCTTCATGGTAACCGGCTGATCCGGTTTCTAACTGACTTCTGACAAGTCTGACAGCTTCAGTTAACCTGTCATAACCCACAGCTGTCAAGTCTTCAAACAGATCCTGTGCCTTAGTCTTGGACAGCAAAGTGTTGAGACAGACTGTCAGAAAGTGTCGAGACTAACTGTCTATATGTGTCGACACAAGTGACTTTGGTGTCGACACAGCCTTTGATGATGTCGACTAGTTTGCCTTTAAGTCGACGCTGCTTCTTCAGAACTTCATCTTGAGAATGAGTTGACACAGAGAATTCGTGTCGACTCAACACTTCATCTTTCTTCATAAAATAACTTGGTCTTGACTTTGCAGTGTGTTGACACAAGTCCTGTGTGTCGACACAGTTGTTGTAGATTTAGAACTCAGTATGTGTCGACTCTGCCTTCAGGTGTCGACATAGTTGAGGTCGACTATCTTTCTGTGAGTCGGCACTGCTTCCCAGTGTCAACACAAATGTGGTCGACTATCTTTCTGTGAGTCGACACTGCTTCCCAGTGTCGACAAAAATGTGGTCGACTATCTTTCTCTGTGTCGACACAGCTTCCTTCAATTGTCGACACAATTATTCTGAAGTGTCGACCCAATTTCTTCAGATGGTGATACATGGACTTAGAATAATTTTCTGTATTCTTTAATACTTCTTCACCTGCACATGTCAACTTAAAACAACATCAAATACACCTTGATGTATATCATTAAGCTAAGTTAGGCTTCTTCAAATCAGGTACACATCTTCCAATGTACCCAACAGTTTTACTGTTCATCTCCCCTACCAAACAGAACCCGAAACAGAAGCTCAGAAAAAACCATATTTCCTATAACCTTTCCGTGATCCGTCGCCGGCTGTCCGATCACTTCCCTGGCCAGCCACTACCACCACCACCTCCGTCGAGGCGATGGCTATCGGTCGGCGGTGGTTTGGCCGCCGGAGGTGGCGGTTTCTTGCGTACCCGAAAAATATATTTTTCATGGTTTTCCATGAAAACGTGAGATAGGTCCGGCTCATTTGAGCACGAACTTCATTTCTAAGATCCTAAGATCTACCCACAAAAATAAGAAGTAGAGGAGGACCTTGTTCGCAGTTTGGAGGCGTGATGAACGTCGGATTGTCATGGCGCGGTGGTGGCGTTCCCGAACTTCTCGTACAGCAAGAGCAGAAATCTAAATCTGTTTGGTCAAGGGTGTAACCTTCTCCTCTTGGTCTAAGGAGGCTTTTATAGATCTCCAAGTGGGGAGGGGAAAGGATGAAGCATTCATGGACATGAATTATCTCTCTTAATGGTATTTCGGTTATGGTGGAGGAAAGGAAACGTTGGAAGATGAGAAGACTGATCTAGGTGGTGATTTCCTATTGGACCAACACTTGCTCAGTTTACAAAGTAATTAGAGAAAGAAGCGGCCCATAAATACTCCTGCTGTAAATTCCCATAATCAGAATTGATTATGACTTGGGTTACAGAAATTTCCAGCCTAGCTGACGTTTCGGCCTTTGTCACGGGCGTGACACGTAGGTCACAGGCGTGATAGGGCTGGGTGACAAATTCTGGGTTCGTCGATCGTCGACCTGAGATCGACGATCGTCGAAGGTCGGTCACGCCCTAGGTCACAGACATGACACGTGGGTCATGGGCGTGACAGGGCCATGATGCAAATTCTGCCCTCGACGATCGTCACACGGAGATCGACGATCATCGAAGGGGGTCACGCCCTAGGTCACGGGCGTGACACGTAGGTCACGGGCGTGACAGGGCCTTGATGCAAAATCTGCCCTCGACGATCGTCTCGCGGAGATCAACGATCGGCGAAGGGGGTCACGCCCTAGGTCACGGGCGTGACACGTAGGTCACGAGCGTGACAGGACCGGGTTGCAAATCCTGCGCTCGACGATCGTCTTCCTGAGGTCGACGATCGTCGAAGGGGTCACGCCCTATGTCACGGGTGTGACAGGTCGGTCACGGGCGTGACCAACTCGTTACTCGAAGTCTTGGTCGATGGACTTAATTTTTTGGGTTTCCTAGGGTTCTATCACGATAGACCGACTCCTAGGGGTCTAGACAGAAATGGGATGTTACAAATCCCATTAAACAAAACAAAAATTTCGTCCCAGAAATTGAGGTTAATCCTACAGGGATTTCTACCGGAATAAAATAAGCTTATAACATCCCATATGATTTTTTTTTTCTTTTTCCTATTGGGTCGTAGCGACTACTTGTTTGATAAACAAAGGCAATCTCCCCAATAAACAAAAGATTAGCCCCTACTTTCCTGTGCATGCCTAGGTTCTCAATTTCCCTTATCTAGTCCTACCGGTTCAATACAAGAAGGCAATTCATAGTATACTGAGAGGTGGTGATGTATACCTGACTGAACAACTCCGGGTATTTTTGCCTCATCAGGTCCTGCGGTTCCCAGGTGTGCTCCTCCTGACCATGATTCCTCCATAGAACCTTGACTAAGGGGATCTTCTTGCGGCGCAAGATCCGTACTCCTTTGTCATCGATCCGAACCGGCTCCAAGTGAACAGACCGGTCTGAAGCTACCGGCCCTTCGGGGGTCAAAATCTCCTGCTCCGGGCGTAGTAGTGCCCTTCTCAGCGAAGAAATGTGGAAGACGTCGTGTAGAGCTGCCAGCTCTGGTGGCAACTCCAGCCTATAAGCTAGGGCCCCGATCCGCTCCAGGATCCTGTAAGGCCCCATATACCTAGGGCTGAGCTTCTTTCTCCGATCACGCACCCGTGAAACTCCATGCATTGGCCGGATCTTCAAAAACACTCGGTCCCCCACCTGGAATTCCACCTGACGATGCCGGGCGTCATAATACTTAGCTTGTCTGCTCTGCGCCTCTAACATCCTGTCTCTGATCAGTCTCACCTGAGCCTCAGTGTCTTCAACAAAATCTGATCCCAACACCTTCGGATCCTCGTCCTGAACCCAAGAAAGCGGGGTCCTGCATTTCCTTCCATACAAGGCTTCATAAGGCGCCATCCTGATGCTGGACTGGTAGATGTTGTTATAGGAGAACTCGACTAGGGGTAAGAGCTTCTCCCATGGTTCCCCGCGGTCCAAAATGCATAACCTCAAAAGATCTTCCAGCGTCCGATTGGTGTGTTTCGTCTGCCCATCCGTCTGGGGATGGAATGCGGTGCTGAAGTTCAATCGCGTGCCTAAGTAAGCATGCATGGATCTCCACTCCCTGGAGGTGAACCGGTCATCCCGATCCGACACGATCGTCTTGGGCACCCCATGGTATCGAACAAACTGCTCCACAAATCTCCGCACTAGTACTCCCGCAGAGTCATCCTTCCTGATCGGAATGAATCTTACCACCTTCGTCAACCGATCGACGATGACCCAAATCGAGTCGTTTCCTGTCCGTGATCGGAGGAGTCCATGAATAAAGTCAATCGCAATGTCCTCAAATTTCCACTCCGGCACCGAAAGTGGTTGTAGCAATCCAGCAGGGTTTCTGCACTCCGCCTTCACCAACTGGCATGCCTCGCAATGATTCACGAAGTACGTAATGTCCTTCTTCATCCCTAGCCAAAACATCATCTTCTTCAGATCTACCGTCATCTTGGTTATCCCCGGATGTATAGAATATCTGCTACAATGCGCCTCCGCCATGATGTTCTCCCGAATCCGGCCTCCTGCGGGTATGTATACTCTGCCTCTGAAATGTAGCAATCCATCTCTCAGGGAATAATCTCCTGTCTAACACTCCTCCAAGGCTCGGAATATCGGCTCTGCCCACGCATCTGTCCTCTGTCCGTCCCGGATGCGGTCCCGAATATCATCTATGGCCACCATCGATGTCAGATACTCCCTATACAGCTCTGGATCATCCTCGGACACTAGGGATATCTGCATATCTCTGAAGGACCGGATTAGCTCCATGGACATAACCTGGGGCCCGGCTTCAGAAGTGGCAGCTCTCCGACTCAACGCGTCGGCCACCACGTTTGCCTTCCCTAGATGGTAGTGCATCTCATACTGATAATCTGCTAAGAACTCCACCCAGCGCCTCTGCCTGATATTCAGCTCCTTCTGCGTGTCCACGTATTTCAGGTTCTTGTGGTCGGAGTAGATGTCGCAGTGGACTCCATAAAGATAATGGCGCTAGACCTTCAGAGCAAAAACGACCACTCCCATCTCAAGGTCGTGCACCGGGTAGTTCTGCTCGTGCTTCTTAAACTGGCGAGACGCATATGCAATCATATGGCCCTTCTGCATCAATACAGCTCCCATACCCTGGTAGGAAGCTTCGGTATAGACCTGAAAACCTTCTCTCCCCGAGGGGAGAGTAAGTATGGGGGCCGAGGTGAGTCAATCCTTCAGCTCCTGGAAAGCTGCCTGGCACTGCGGGGTTCAAACGAAAGGTACCTCCTTCTTCGTCAAAGATGTGAGTGGGAGGTCAATTTGAGAGAACCCCTCCACGAACTTCCGGTAATAACTGGCAAGTCCTAGGAAACTTCGTACATCGGTGGCTGTCTTCAACTGCGGCCAATCCCGAACTGCCTGAATCTTTGCCGGATCCACTGCCAACCTGGCTCCACTGATAATATGGCCTAGGAAGCCCACCTCCTTCAACCAGAACTAACATTTGCTGAACTTTGCATATAAGTGATTCTCCCGCAGTCTCTGTAGGGTCAGTGCTAGATGGCGTGTGTGCTCCTCCTCCGTTCTCGAGTAGATGAGGATGTCATCGATAAACATAATGACAAACACATCTAGGTACTCCTTGAAAACCTGGTTCATGAGGGTCATGAACGCCGAAAGTGCATTCGTGAGCCCGAAGGGCATCACCGTAAACTCAAACAATCCATATCTGCTACTAAAAGCAGTCTTCTGAATATCCTCCTCTCGAATCCGAAGCTGGTAGTAGCCCGACCTCAAATCCAGTTTTGAAAAGAAGTGCGCCCCTTCCAGCTGGTCGAACAGCTCGTCTATCCGTGTAGCGGATAGGTATTCCGGACAGTCAGCCTGTTTAGTGCTCGATAATCGATGCACAGGCGAAGTGTCTCATCCTTCTTCTTCACGAATAGGACCGGGGCTCCCCATGGCGAGGAACTCGGTCTAACAAATCCCGCCTCCACCAACTCCTGCAACTGAGTCTGAAACTCCGCCAACTCCTTCGGGGCCATCCGATAAGGGGCCCTAGATGCCGGCTTGGCCCCCGGCACAAGCTGTATCTGGAAGTCCTGCTCTCGGTGCGGAGGTAGTCCTGGTAGTTTCTCTGGAAAGATGTCAGCGAAATCTCGCACCACCGGGATGTCTGTCACAGACTCCTTGACTTCCGTCATCTCAAATAAAATCTGAAAAACTTCCTCTCCCTGCAGATGGGCCTTAACGGCCTGTACCAAAGATAAGAGTATATGAGAGGCAGGTCTTATACCTTCGATTACAATGAAAGAGTCCCCGTGTCTCACGGTGATCCTCTTCGCTTGGAAATCAATCTGGGCATGGTTCCAGTATAGCCATACCATGCCCAGGATCAGGTCGTAGTCCGTCAGCTTCAAAATCATCGATGGAGCCTCGAACGCCTTTCCACCAATTTCTGCCTCCATATTGCAGTGGTCCGTGGTAAGGACCTCAGATCCATCCGGTAGTCGCACCCTCATCTTCGAGCCCGTGAATCGCTCCACGCCTTCCAGTCCTTCTACGAACGTCTCCGACATAAAGGAGTGAGTAGCTCCAGTATCGAACAGCGTGCAGGCAGGCTTGCCACTGATGAAGACTATACCTGGGGTGATTAGATGTCTTAGGGTTCTATAATGAGTTTTCTTTCCTTGCTAATCTATCTAGTGCGGTTTTAAGTTTTAACAACTGAAAGGGAAATTCTATGAAAATAAAGAAGCATTGCAGCGTACCTGCTATGACCTGCTCTGGATTCTGAGGCTGTGTAAGGTCCAAAGCATACACATGCTCTCTTTCCTGTATACGATCTCCCCCTGGTATCCACGACCTCGGCCGCGTCCTCGGCCTCCGAAATGCTGAGCAGGTGGGCCACCCTGTGGTGCTGGAGGTGGTGCCCCCCTCATGGGACAGTTCCTCCGGATGTGCCCAATCTGATGACAATGGAAGCATTCTGGTGGGGGATACGCCATTCCCCCGGATCTCGGCATCTCCTGCATTCGAAGAGGTTGAGGGGCCAATATCACCTGCTCCCTCGGCTCCTGCCTCACTTCCTGACGAGGCTGGTCCTCTGTCCTTCTCCCCTCTGGTATAGCACCTCGCCGCTGGTCATTTCTGACTCTCCGTCCCTGATCCTCTGCTGGCCGCTTCCGGCCCCGAGTGGTGTGCCAATCAGCCTCAATCCTCTTTGTCATTTCCAAAATCCGGGAGATAGGCCCGTCGGATACAAACAACAAAGCCTCCCTCAAGTCCTCCCGCAGGCCCTTATAGAACCTCTTGATGTACCCTGCTTCGTCCAGCTGGTAAGAATCTGCATATCGAGCCAGATGGTCGAACTCCCGATGGTACTCCACCACCGTCCGGGTGCCCTGCTTCAGCTGTAAGAACCGCTCCTCCAACTCATCCCTGGCCGACTGCGGAACGAAATGCTCCAGCAACGCGTCCCTGAACTCTTCCCAGGTAACTTCCGCAACCTCCCTATCGGCAAACGTCGTGTCCAGCAGCGTCTTCCACCACCTCTTGGCATGGGACTCCAGGCAAGAGACAACCAGAGCCACCCTCTCCTCCCAGGGACACCGTATCCCGGTCAGTATCTCGTACATAATATCCAGCCACTCTTCTGTCCAAACCTCCGACTCTGTCCCCAAGTAGGACGGGGGAGAAAGTCCTCGGAAGATGCTCAACCAGTTGGCCCCCGGATTTGGCTGCGGGACCGGAACCTGCTGGGCCCTAAAAGCCTCTAGAATGGCAGTCAAAGTCTGCCCCATGTCTGACTGAAGGAAAGGAGTGGGGACCGGTGGAGGTGGTGCAACATCCTGAGCCTGTTGAACTCCACCTTGTGGCGTAGGCTGTGCTGGAGGCTGCGTAACAAAAACCCACATTTGAAAAACGTTCAATTTTTTTACTAAAAGTGGACAATTTATATGTGATCCCCATATGGGCACACCACTGCTTCCGCTGCTTTGTTTGTCCCCAAACTAAACTCGAGCGGGGGTGACCCAGGGTTAGTGGACTGCTACCTTTTTTAGATCGATGTTTCCGCTCTGATACCACTTGTAAGACCCCCCCCCCCCTTTTTAAACTCGGGGTCTTAGGCCCAGAATCGCCGCTTTGCGGTGATACCTTCACGTCCTGAAGGGTTATCACTACAAGGCGCCGATTCTGCCGACCAATTCGATCACAGAAAGGTAGCACAAAATGAAGTAAGTAAAAGCAAGTCCACTAGATAAATCACATATATAGAAATAAAACTCCACGAAGGGAGTGTCCACAGAATAGTATATCAGAGTACTAAAAATACGGGCTTAAGCCCGGTACAATCATGTCCTCACTACAAATCACTCATGCGGAAGCAAAAACAGAAACTACTCAAGGTCGAGACTCACGGTCCCGGCTGTATGAACTCCGAAGCTAGACTGCCCCATCTCCAAGCGCACCGGTCTCTGGGGCTGCTCCTCCATACTGGGCTCCACGATCCCCTAAATGATGCGATTCGAAAACCGTTAGTCATAAAAACTAAGCTCTATCATCCCCTACCCCTTCCCCCATGGCTCCTAGGTACCGAGCGGAGAGGAAGAAAAGGAAGGACATGAAGGTGGAGAATGAATCAAACGAAAATAGGTGGTAGCGGAACTAATCTAGCAATTCTATAATAAATATGACAGAAACAGAAAGTAGGAAAAGTAACCTTAACTTATGTGCGGAAGCGCATAAGCCAAGGGATCTTCTGCAAGGCTCCCATAGTATAAAGTGTCTCATACCACTTATACGTTAGGGTGTCGGTTATCAAACAGCAGCATATATATATTGGATTTAACCTTATTTATAAACTAGCTCACACAAGCTTATAGACCAAGGGGTCGTTTTGCAGGTCCTAATGTATAAGCGTCCCATTCCACTTATAATTTAGGTGTCAGGGGTTAAATGAATCGATTATGCTATGACATGCAAGTGTGTATGATGAAGCATGCAAGTGCAACTCACACACCCAACTTTGTGCACACAAACCTTTAGTTCCCCCTTTCGGAGTCGTTACCTCCCAGGATACCTCCGTAGTGGCATACGGAAGCGGTGGGTTGGGCCTCGCCCACCTCTAAACCAGTAAAGCACTACTGGTCAGACCTATCATACGCCTCAACGCTTGGTGCACTAAGCGGACTCCTGCGTACTCTTGCCGGCTGGCGCACCGGACTTAGCTTTGGCGAAGTGTAAAAACCACACTTGCCGAGTCAGCGTATTGGCGTCGGTGCATCGACCCTCCAATACTGAAGACCCACCACCTTAATTTTCATTCCTTTTATGCACATGTAAATTTACTCATAATCACACAAAAACCGAGCCGAAGCTCCCCGGACCAAAACGTCCGTCTCTTAATCAACCGAGCCGAAGCTCTCCGGACCATTCCGTCCGTCTATTAACCAACCGAGTTGAAGCTCCCATCAATCTTCCTGTGTAAATAGTGTTTGTGAAACGTGAGATCCTAATTACTATGTTACTCTTGTCAGTTTGTTAATGCAGTTTACGTTAACCCAGGACTGCCCCCGGTATTCCCCGTGAAGGGCTCTCAAAGGGCACTAGGAACTATGATGGTAGCTGAAGCCAATCGTTCCTTTTCGCAAGGCACTTATTGTTATTGGTAGAATTCCCTTACCCATTCCCTTCTCATGTTACAATGGACTAACCTAGTGTGATTTTTAATCTTCCTCTCTTCGAGAAAGACGATCTTTCGTCGAACCCGAGCACCTCTTAACTCTAGCTAACACCACTTCCCACTACTCTTCATATTATTCTATTGTGATATCATCCACATCTATTCACACAGACAAAATGACTAACTTCAACCACTATCCCAGATCATGTCCTATTGTAATTTAACAATATGCTATATGCAGACCAATATAGATTATATGTCGAACCGGTAAGGCAGTGATCCAATACTCATCCAAATGCCCTAAATTATTTACTGGAGACTTATCATGATATAATTAGCCTAAATCCAGAATGTGGTAATTTTCCTAATTTATCTGGCATTTAATTAATTTCCTCAAAAATTCCAAGGGCTACGGGTTTGAACATGAACTACCCTAAGTTCTCATGCAAGATGTCCAACAAAATTATAATAAATAGTATGTTATCTCAATATGGTAAATCTAAAGTATCATAATTTTTTTATCATCAAAAAAGAAATAAAACTATTTTAGCCATAGCTTCTATATTTCGTTATTTGTGAATCAAGTACAGAGAATATTCTTCCAAAAATTATAAATAAATTATACTCTTCAGATAAAGTCGTAAAAATAGCATTGACCCAATTTCATAATTTTTCAGTAATAATATCATCCATAATTAATTTCCAAAGCATAGATCCCTTTTTTAACATTTGTGAAGGAAGTACTGGATTTACTCAACTAAAAATTATACAAAAATTCAAGGGTAACCATTCTGTCCTAAAATATTTACTTCCAAGATTTCATGAGATTTCAATGATCAGAAAGATACAAATAATTAAAACTTCAATTAGGGCTATAATCAACTTTACAAATGAAGTGCTGGAAATAAACATCATAAAATTCCAGTAAAATTTCTATAGATTCTACCCACTCCAAAACTCACTCTACCCGAGTTTCACATCCTTTAGATAATTTTTAGTGACGGATTGTGCTTAATTATTATTTTACCCTAAAGCTAAGATTAGGGTTTTAAGGTATCTACTTGTCTCCAAATCCTCCAAGATTCCATACAGATAATTTTTATCATGTTAATGTCAACTCTGCAGAGTTTCAAGGCAATTCGAGAGCAATTGCCCCCATGTCCTTCACAACCCTCAAAACCCTCCATTTAGGTTTTGAGCTTGGATCCTAGGGTAAACCAACCCATATTCACACCATTTTCTCCAAGTGGGTTATAATAACCCTTCCAAGTCAGAGGTCGAAATATCAGCCTCTATTGAGGTGATTTGACCGTTCCAACCTCTAGTGCACTTTTTACTCAAAAATACCTCACTATTGCCTAGTTAAGAATAGGTGACTCCCTATCCAAAACTCATCTCAATGAGTTGAAATTTTGTACAGAGCTAGGTTTTATAGCCAGGGACCACTCAACAAAATTTGGGAGGGTTTGGAGGCCATATGACCACTTAAATAAACTACTCTAACTTTATTAAATTAAAACAAAAAACTTTAGACAAAGTGTCTCCAAAAATTCCCATTTTGGGCAGCCTCTAGATATGGATAAGGGTGATCCGGTGCCCAAATTTTAGGTCATTTGGACAAGGGACGAAGCGTGGGCATTCATTTTAGTTCCTGCCCAACTCTAGGTATAGCCCCCACTAAAACAGGTGATGCGGTCAAACCGCTTACCCTAACGAGTTGAAATCAATTTTAAATTAATATAGACTCGAAGGGCTACAACTTTCGTGACTGGCTATTTTTCCTAAAACGGCCTCTAAATTCCTCGATTTGCAGCATCAAAATAAGCCTTTTTATGTATATTTACCTTATATATTATGTACTTAATTTTCATATTATAATAATGTTTTACTGTTCATCTCCCCTACCAAACAGAACCCGAAACAGAAACTCAAAAAAAACCATATTTCCTGTAACCTTTCCGTGATCCGTCGTCGGCTGTCCGATCACTTCCCTGGCCAGCCACTACCACCACCACCTCCGTCGAGGCGATGGCTATCAGTCGGCGGTGGTTTGGCCGTCGGAGGTGGCGGTTTCTGGCGTACCCGAAAAATATATTTTCAACGGTTTTCCATGAAAACGTGAGATAGGTCCGACTCCTTTGAGCACGAACTTCATTTCTAAGATCCTAAGATCTACCCACAAAAGAAGAAGTAGAAGAGGACCTTGTTCGCGGTTTGGAGGCGTGATGAACGGCGGATTGTCATGGCGCGGTGGTGGCGTTCCCGAACTTCTCGTACAGCAAGAGAAGAAATCTGAATCCGTTTGGTCAAGGGTGTAACCTTCTCCTCTTGGTCTAAGGAGGCTTTTATAAATCTCCAAGTGGGGAGGGGAAAGGATGAAGCATTCATGGACATGAATTATCTCTCTTAATAGTATTTCGGTTGTGGTGGAGGAAAGGAAACATTGGAAGATGAGAAGACTGATCTAGGTGGCGATTTCCTATTGGACCAATTCTTTCTTAGTTTACTAAGTAATTAGAGAAAGAAACGGCGCATAAATACTCCTGCTGTAAATTCCCATAATCAGAATTGATTATGACTTGGGTTACAGAAATTTCCAGCCTTGCTGACGTTTCGGCCTTTGTCACGGGCGTGACACGTAGGTCACGGGCGTGACAGGGCTGGGTGACAAATTCTGGGTTCGTCGATCGTCGACCTGAGATCGACGATCGTCGAAGGTCGGTCACGCCCTAGGTCACTAGCGTGACACGTGGGTCACGGGCGTGACACGTGGGTCACGGGCGTGACAGGGCCATGATGCAAATTCTGCCCTCGACGATCGTCACGCGGAGATCGAAGATCGTCGAAGGGGGTCACGCCCTAGGTCACGGGCATGACACGTAGATCACGGGCGTGACAGGGCCTTGATGCAAAATCTTCCCTCGACGATCGTCTCGCGGAGATCAACGATCGGCAAGGGGGTCACGCCCTTGGTCACGGGCGTGACACGTAGGTCACGGGCGTGACAGGACCGGGTTGCAAATCCTGCGTTCGACGATCGTCTTCCTGAGGTCGACGATCGTCGAAGGGGTCACGCCTTATGTCACGGGCGTGACAGGTCGGTCACGGGCGTGACCAACCCGTGACTCGAAGTCTTGGTCGATGGACTTCAATTTTTTGGGTTTCCTTGGGTTCTGTCACGATAGACCGACTCATAGTTGTCTAGATGGAAATGGGATGTTACACCTTGTTCTTTATGATCGTCCCATCCTCGTCCATCTTGTTCCTATAGACCCATTTTGTTCCGATGACGTTTTTATCTTTGGGTCTGGGAACAAGTGTCTACACCTTGCAGCGCTTGAACTGATTCAGTTCTTCTTCCATGGCCAAGATCCATGATGCGTCTACGTTTGCTTCTTCAAACTTCTTTGGTTCAACCTGTGAGAGGAAGCTTAGATAAAGATTCTCGTTAGCTGTACCTCGACGAGTTCTGACACCGAATCGGGGGTCTCCTATGATTTGGTCCATAGGATGATCCTTTAGGTGTCTGAGCTCAGGATCTCTGGTATCTGGAAGTTCTTCAGCCATTGGTGTGACTTCATCATCTTCGACAATCTCCTCATCTTGATTAGCTGCCTCTTCAATGGGATTTGGAGAGGTGATCTCGATGAACTGTTCATTTCTATCTTTGGTGGGTTCATCCAAGTTGATTTCCTTAATTCTTGTACCTGCAGCTTCAACACGCACACTAGACGATTCGCTTTGCAGCAAGCTCGTCTCATCAAATACAACATGTATCGATTCTTCAACGACCAGGGTTTTTCTATTAAAAATCCTATATGCCTTACTATGGCTGCTATATCCTACGAAAATACCTTCAAAACTTTTCTCACTGAACTTGGTAGTATGATACTTGCCGTTGTTAAGCACGAAGCATTTATAGCCAAAAATTCTAAAATATGAAACTGTTGGTTTCCTGCCTTTTAGAATTTCATAAGGTGTCTTATCATGGTTCTTGTTTATGAGGGCTCGGTTTTGCACGTGGCATGCAGTATTGACTGATTCAGCCCAGAAGTACTCTGGTAGTGAAGCATCACTTAGCATGGTCCTGCAGGCCTCTATGAGTGTTATGTTCCTTCTCTCGGCTACTCCATTTTGCTGTGGAGTACGGGGAGAGGAAAACTCATGAAAGATACCTAGGCTTTCACAGAATTCTATCATGGCTCTAGATTTGAACTCCGTTCCATTGTCACTTTTGATTTTGACTACGGAACAGTTGTATTCATTCTGGATTTGCCTGACAAAATTAGTAAAGATATCGAAGGTATCTGACTTGTGTTTCAGAAAGAACACCCATGCAAAACGCGAGTAGTCATCAACAATAACCAACGTATAATCCTTACCTCCTAAGCTTCTAACTTGTAGTGGACCGAACAAGTCCATATGTAGCAGGTGTAAGCACCTTTTAGAGTTTTTGCCTATAGTGCTTTTGAAGGTAGCCCTTGTTTGCTTGCCTTTTACGCATGCATGACAAGGTTTCTCTTTGACATGCTTGACATTCGGGGCATCACACTAAGTTCTGGGAGAATAATTTATTAATAGTTTTAAAATTAATATGTGCTTGTCTCTTGTGCCATTGATCAAAAAGAGACGCACTATCTTTAGCCAAAAGACACACTGGTGTGGAAGAATCTATACAAATAAAATTTAAGCAAAACACATTCCTGCTTCGAGTGCCTGATAGAATTGTTTCTATAATGTCAACAGATTTTATCAAGCACTTGTCAGCGTGGAATTCAACTACGTATCATTTGTCGCATAGTTGGCTTATGTTGATGAGATTGTGTTCCAATCCTTCAACATAGGCTACATCGGAAAAGGATACGCTACCGTTAGTAATCATACCGTAGCCTTTGGTAATTCCTCGGTCTGAACCTCCAAAGATGACCTTTGGTCCGTTCAACGCCGGTGAAAAATTCTGAAGTAGGCTCCTTGTCCCGGTCATATGCCGAGAGCATCCTCTGTCCAAGTACCAGATTGGCATTTTGGTGGCCTTTGGACATACCTGCAATTACAATCACTTAGCCTTACGAACCCAAACATACTTGGGTCCTTGGTCTCGGGTTAGATTGCTCCCCCTACGAGTATTAGCCTCATGAGTGGTCATTCTCATGTTGCCAACTTGAGGAGTTGCAGCATTTCTAGTATTAAACCAACAATCTGTGGCAAAGTGACCAACTCTACCACAGCACCAACAGTCAAATCTGTTATATCTTTGCCTTCCAAACTCCTGCTTGACCTTCTTGGGTGGAGGTCCAGCCGGGGTAGCATTGTTGGAGGAAGAAGCTTCATGATGATGGCATCTACATGAAGTCTTCTCC
The DNA here is from genome assembly GCA_039513925.1 of Platanthera zijinensis. NCBI lineage: Eukaryota > Viridiplantae > Streptophyta > Magnoliopsida > Asparagales > Orchidaceae > Platanthera > Platanthera zijinensis. Next base: position 29,832,885 of record CM077094.1, on the reverse strand, counting down.
TTCATAGGCTTTTCCACAACAGGTTTTACTTTTGGTGGTTTCTGGAAGTTGTGACCATGAACATAGGGACCATAGCCCTGAAGAATCACTTCTTCATAAGGTGCCTTGAAGACACTTTCGCCAAAGTTACGGGGGCGGGTCCAACCTTGGTACCTTGACTTGGGCTTCTCCGGGATCGGCCTAGAGAAGTGTCCATAGGTGGACTTATAGTCGAATTTGTTCGTAGGAAAGATAACTTTCTTGAACGATACTGGCTCCAAAGGAGCTTTCCCTTTTTCCTCGACTAAGGCCTTCTTGGCATTCTTATTCTTTCTCTTGGCCTTGTTTCTCCTAGAAGATCTACTAGGAGCGGCAACATGGCCTAGTCCAGCTCCTTTGGCCTTAGCTGAGAATTCAGCAACGAGTGGAAGAACTGTCTTAGGCTTAGAGAAACTTTCAACAAGTTTCTTCTCAGCCTTGAGTTGTTTTTCCAGCTCCTTGATGATTTCATCTTTAAGGTCGAGGTGCTTGAGAGCCTGATTGTATTCCTCAATAACAAGATTGAAGTTCTCCTGAAGAGTGTTAGTCTTAGCGACTTATTCTCTGAGGCTACTCTCAGAAGCCTTTAGAGACTTAATCTATTTGGCCTGAGTTTTCACAACTCGACGACACTTGTCGTAAGTCATAATTAACTCCTTGTAATGGGCCATAAGTTCAGACTCATCGTCAGAAGAGCTGTCCTCATGTTCATGTTTAGAACTTTCAGATTCAGAGAGAGGAGTATGATAATTTACCTCCCCAGTAAACTGGGGCTCTTGTTCATCATCTGATTGGGCCATGAGGCCAAAGTTGGATTCCTCTTCTTCACCTGACTCAGATGAGTCGGAGTCACTGAGAGTTTTGCCCTTCTTGGCCACTAGGCTCTTCTTAGTTCTCTTCTTATGGTATGAGGATTTCTTTTCCTCTCTTCTGCCACCTTCCTTCTTTTTGTGGGGGCAGTCAGCTATGACGTGACCTGGCTTGTTGCAACAGTAGCAAACGATGTCAGTAGAAATCTGTTTGTTCTGTTTAGAATTATACCTGTCATGGCTACCCGAGCCTTTCTTTCTTTGATCATTGTCGTGTCATGATCTTTGGTATGAGGCATCCTTGCCTCTCCATTGCTCCTTCTTGTTCAAGAATTTCTTGAACTGTCGTGAAAGTAGTGAGAACTCTCCATCAGATAGTTCTGATCCTGAGGAGCTTGGCTCGGAGCTTTCTTATTCACTGACTTCTTGAGCTGGTGCTGGTTGGGTAGCTTTGCCCTTCCTTGAACTGTCAGCCTTTAATGCAGTAGGCTACTCTTTCAACGAGAAGCGACTTTTCTCTTCTTCAGCTTTCCTGGAGTTTATTTGCAGTTCATAGGACATCAGCTTCCCAAACAGATTTTGTGGATCTGTCTCTGCTAGTCTCCCAAACTCCCGAATGGCACAGACTTTATTGTCCCATTCCTTGGTGAGAGATCTCAGAAATTTATCGTTTAGCTCTCCATTTGTGAAGACTCTGTCATACACTCTTAGGACATTCACTATCTTGAAGAAATTTTCAAAGGTGTCAGCAATGGTCTCCTTTGGTCCTAGTCTGAAGGCTTCATATTTCTGGTTCAGAAGGGATCTTCTATCATCCCTCACTTCTTTAGTGCCTTCCATAAGAATAACTAGAGATCGCCACATCTCTTTAGCCAATTGGCAGTGAATCAGGTTTTGCAACATTGAGTCATCGACTGCACTTGCTATAATATTTTTAGCCTTTTGTCCAAAAGAGACAAGTGCAATCTCGTCCTTGTCCAGATCCAGCAATTTCTTGGGAACCTTTTTGGTTGGATCTATGGTGGAGAAGGTCATAGGAACATGGGAACCTTCTTCAGCAATCATGAAGATCCGGGGGTCCACAGCTTCCATGAAGAATTTAATTCTTTCTTTCCACATGGGAAAATTGTTCTTTGTGCACTGGGGAAGCTTGGCGAAATCTTTGACTTTGTCCATTGCTAGATTGAGTAACAACTTTCATAAACAGGAACTTGATCAAGGTGTTAACCTTTTAATGATCAACCTCCCTCTGATACCAATTGAAAGTGGAAAGTTGTTGACCTAAATCACCTAGAGGGGGGTGAATCGGTGAATCGTGCGTTTGTTTACGGAATAAAAATTTAGAGATCTAGCGCACGCAACCAAGCAATCACAGAAGGACACAAAAGATTTATAGTGGTTCCCCGTCCTTGGGTACGTCCACTTTACCTCACTATTCTAGCAAATCACTAGATCCGGCTACTCCACTATCTCGGATTGCAAACCAATCCTACACCTCGGAACAACGTTCCTACAAACTCGATCCAAACGGATCTACACTCGGAAGATAAAACTTTCTACCACTCGGAGATAAATCTCCTACAAAGAAAGTTGTTTGAATAAAAGCTACAAACAAAAATATCTCAGATCTGAATCTTGGTCTTCGTCTTCTTCGTTGAGAACTTTAGGCTTGATCAGGAAAGGTAGAAGAACGCTGGACTGTTTTCCAAGAAACTGAGATCTGAAATCACCACGATCAACGAGAAATCCACAAGTCGTTGAAGCATGATCGGATCGGATGATTGTTCTTGATCTTGGATCGATCTAGGTAGCACCGCTTGAGAGAACGTCGATCCAAAGCTTTCTTCCAGAAAACGCTAATGGCGGCGGCGGCCGGACTATCGAGAGATTAGGTTTTCAGGAATTCTTTCTTAACAAGGACGTATGAGATTATCGTATATTCTCTGTAATAACTTGTGTATTAGTCAAATCTGAAAGGACCTATTTATAGGCGATCTCCAATGGTCATAATCATAATTAAGGATGACACGTGGACCATTCAGAAAAGATTAATTCGAAATCTCCGTCAAAACTGGACTTGGAGAATTTTCTGGAAAAGGAAGTACTTAGTTCTCGAGAGGTCAAAATAGTTCTTGAGAACTATGTACTGACCTTTCGAAAACTATGGCAGGATCTCGATCACTGAACTTCTGGAAATGGCCTTGGACTTCTCGAGAACTTGGAATTATAGTTCTCGAGAACTATGCTGATTTTTCGAGAACTAAAACACTTCTCGAAAACTGATATAGGACTTCTCGAGAACTTAACAGAACTTTTCGAGAGCTTAAAGGAAACTTCTCGAAAACTTGGTTAGCACTTCTCGAGAACTTAGTCAGAACTTTTCGAGAACTTTACTTAGAGTCAATTGCTAAAGAAAATTCTTAACTGAAAACTTCTCGAGAACTTTGTTAAGCAGTTCTCGAGAACTCTATCGACTTCTCGAGAACTTCTAGTCTAGTTCTCGAGAACTTAGCTAGAGACCAATTCCTGAAGAGAAGGGCAGAACTTTTCGAGAGCTAAGGAGTACTTCTCGAGAACTTCTATAGTAGTTCTCGAGAACTTTGTTAACCTCTCGAAAATTTCTACTTAGAGAAATTCTAGCTGTCCTGACTTCTCGAGAAGTTAAGTTCGAGCCTCTCGAGAACTATGTACTACTTCTCGAGAACTTTGAAGGAACTTCTCGAGAGATGGACTTAGAATAATTTCTTTAAGAATTTCATGTAAGATCTCCTTCTGGTCTTGTCTCCATCTTGTGTTCAAAAGTTTGAATATGAAGTGTATCCCAATTGAGAGGCTACACATGAGTCAACACTTTGGATCACCCAGTGAGGGATTACACAGAGTGGTCATGTGTTCCTGACCCACTGTAGACTGACATTGGTCTACACTTAGAACTGAGAATCTGCAAACACACAACTAGAATATACATGTCAAATACACCTTAATTCATCTTAGTGCAAAGGGTGACTTCATGCAAATCTGGGTTATTATGGAGACAATACCCAACAATGCTCATCATATAGCTTGAGATTGGTTTGCATATAGTAAAAACTGCAGAATTGTGTTAGCATGTTGGAAAGACCTAGGAAGTTGGGAGTAATGGTATGCTGATTTGGTAAGATGAAAAGGTTAGCTTCATTAGGAGTCATTATGGGGAGAAGTGATGGGTTAACTAGTATAAGTGGTGCTCGGGATCTGTGAAGGATTGTCTTTCCTGTGGAGAGAGAAAGAATCAAAATACACTAGGGTAAGATTTAGTAAAACATTAAATGGGATTGGTTATGGGTAGATATTAATAATAATAAGTACCTTGTGAAAGGGAGCTTTGGGCTTCAGCCCATCATTGTACAACCTCGAGCCTGCGGGAGGAGAAGGCTCAAGGAGAAGAGAGGAGCAGGCGAGAGCCCACTCACAAGGAGAGAGGGAGCCATAGAGTGGGGCACTTGCAAGGCGAGAGAGAAGAGAGGAGAGGGTGAGAGCCCACTCGCAAGGCAAGAGGGAGCCATGGAGCGGGGCACTCGCAAGGCGAGAGAGAAGAGAGGAGCAGGTGAGAGCCCACTCGCAAGGAGAGAGGGAGCATGGAGCGGGGCACTCGCAAGGCGATAGAGGAGAAGTAGAGTAGGCGAGACGAGTTACTCGCAAGGCAGGATGTGGCAGGATGGGGAGAAAATCTCACCTACGAGCGCCGGTTCGACGATTGGTCGAGGGTCGATCCAGTTGGAAGGCGGTTTTTACCTTATTAACCCCAAGTAATTTTACTCTTTTGCCCTTGGTGGTCTGCATATAACCCTTCAGAATAACGAAGTTTGGCTGTTGGCAAACCCAACCCAGGGTATTTTGGTAATTTCAGATCGTTTCAGTTTGGTTATTAACAGATCAAACTCAGTGGCCAATAAATAGACTGATAAGGTGCCTGGAAGAAGGTTGTTGACCCCTTTCTTCTCCTTCCACTAAGGCACCTAGCTCAGCACTGGCTAGGGAGGGGAAGAATTTCTAGTTCTTCCGGATAAGAGGTGGGACCTCTGAGCTGAATCACACGGTCTGTTTCTAGTCCTCGATGAAAGTGAGGGATAGATCTTAACTTTACTTAGAGTTATTATATATGTATATAAGAAAAAGTTCACAGCACAAAATAAAGAAGGAGAGCAAGCAATCCAGACAACACAAGGATTATAGTGGTTCCCCAAAACTGGGTACATCCACTCTTCTACTACCCTGGTAGGAATCCACTGCAGGATGAGTTGATTAGGTGTCCTGGGCACCAATGAGCTTTTGATCAGATGCTCAAAAATCAAATCAGATTTTTTGATCAGGTGTCTTGCCACCACTGAGTTTTGACAAGGCTATCAGAACCAGAGTTCACTTTTGAAGGGAGAGACAACCCTGTACAGATGGTGGTAAAATAAAAAGGTGATGATGTCTTCTCTGTCTCAAATCACTAAGAGAATACTAGTGGATTGTTGATGTTGTCAAAGCTCCCTCTGAGATGTAGAATAGTTCAGGAGTGGAAGCTTTGCTTCAGGGTGTAGGCCTTCAAGTAGATGAAAATCTTCAGCAAGCTCTGTAGACAAATTTGAATATGTTGTCTCTTAAAAGCTCTATATCCTGTTATTTCTGAGCCTCTCTGCTATATATCTTTTCTATCTTGCTATCTCTTTTATCTTCTGTATAAAATATATGTATCAGGATCCTCTCCATTTCAAGTGAAATGGAAGGGATCCATTTCACGGTCAAGATTGAAATGCTTTCGATCCGACGGGTTCATCATTTCCCATGTTTTTTTTAGATTTTTTTAATCAAAAAAATCTCCACCACAAGATTTCTTTCCAACTTGTCTTGTCCATTAGATATTGAAATGGATCCCCTCCATTTCAAGTGAAATGGAGAGGATCCTGATATATGTATCCACTGGGCTGAGGAAAGTCATTTGAATTCTTGTCTGATGCGGCAGAGACATTTCCAAGAAAGGAAACTGTCTTGGAAAGGTAACTGATAATAAACCTCTGAATTGATTCATATTTAATGCAGCCTCCCAACTGCTATATTCATAAGAATATTTAGCATTAAATATATTAGTTATAGTTATCTCAATAGCCTTAATTAAATCTGTCAGCTGTAAATAAATCTGTCTGAAAAACGGCACAGGAAAATGCCAAAAATGAATCTTTTAAAGCTTCCTGAAAAACTGCACAGAAATAGTTGAACTCCGTTCGACTATTTCTGGACTGCAATAGTTGAACTTCGTTCGACTATTTCTGGACTGCAATAGTTGAACTCCGTTCGACTATTTCTGGACTGCAATAGTTGAACTCCGTTCGACTATTTCTGGACTACAATAGTTGATCTCCGTTCGACTATTTCTGGACTGCAATAGTTGAACTCCGTTCGACTATTTCTGGACTGCAATAGTTGATCTCCGTTCGACTATTTCTGGACTGCAATAGTTGATCTCCGTTCGACTATTTCTGGACTGCAATAGTTGAACTCCGTTCGACTATTTCTGGACTGCAATAGTTGAACTCCGTTCGACTATTTCTGGACTGCAATAGTTGATCTCCGTTCGACTATTTCTGGACTGCAATAGTTGATCTTCGTTCGACTATTTCTGGACTGCAATAGTTGAACTCCGTTCGACTATTTCTGGACTGCAATAGTTGAACTCCGTTCGACTATTTCTGTGAGCTAAAATTTCTGAACTTCAAAACTGATTTTCTCTGGAATTCTTCTGCACTTCTTCTGGGATTCTTTCTGAGGAATACCTGGAAAGACCTATGACCCTTAGACTATACATTTTGGGTCAAACTAATCATCCTAATAGTGATCCTAACCCAAATCAGAACTTAAGGTTCCAACAATCTCCCCCTATTTGGGTGAGGATACTATTTACATAAAAACAAAATACAAAGCAAAAAGATCTGCCTGAATTATAATATGATAGCAGATGTACATGGGTGCTTTGTTAAAAAGGGATTCAAAATAAAAGAAATACAAACAGAAACTAAGGGGCAGCTGCATAGAATCTAATAAAGTGACAGCTACACTTCTGTTCATTTTCAGTCTGAGATTTTGATAATCTCCCCCTATAGTTGTAGCCTTCTGAACAATTTTCCTGAAAGGAGATGTTAGGAATTCTAGACCCATATTTGCCTTGGGTTTTATTTTTCTTTCACAATAATAATTTGAAGTAAAGTAATATCCAGGGAAATCTTTATAGCCAAGTGGATGAAGTTTCCTAGAAAGGATGAAATTTTTGAATTTTTGATTATGAAATGATTTAAAATCTTTGCTATGAAAATCTGAGCTCAACGAAGAGTATTTTCGTCGACCAGAGCTCGACGATTTATAGTGAGATCGTCGATCTCGGTTCAGAGAATAACATAGGTTGTTTTCTCTGTTCCAATTTCGTTGACCTCTATTCAGAGTTTGTCGACCTGAGTTCGACGAATTATGTTGAACACAGATTTTCTGAAAATCTTTAACTGACTTTAATGAGGCTATATGATTTAAAGCAATTTCTAAATCTTCATTGAATTTCATGTTTTTAGAAGAAAGTTTATTTACTTTCTCTCTAAGAAGTTTTATTTCCTTCTTAGATTGAATCAGATCTTTACATAATAATTTAAAATCTGTTTTAAGTTCTTCTAATGAAAAGTCAAGGGTAGAGATAACCTGATCGTCATCATCATCTGATTCAGATTCTTTATCTTCATCATACCTTTAGCGAGATGCATCTATTGCCATTAGACAAAATTCTCTTGCCCTTGCTTCTTCTTCATCCTCAGTTGTGCAAGATGAAGCTTCGGAGTTACTCCAGGAATCAGCATTTGATGTTATTTCTTTTGCTGATCCAGCAGCCATTACTGAGAGAGATTCCCAAATTTCCTTTGCTGAAGTACATTCAACAACTCCTTCAAAAATGTCATCAGACATTGATTGAGCAAGGATATCCATTGCCCTTGCATTAGCAATCTTTAGCAATTTCTGGGCTTTTGTCCATTGAGATGATGGAGCAGCATTCATGCTTGTTGTTTCCAATGGTTGATAAGGACCTGTCAAAATAGATTTGAAAATGGCTTCATCAATAGAGTTCATAAAAATCTTAATCCTTGTCTTCCATAGTGCAAGCTGATTTAGATTGCACATAGGAGGTCCAGTGCTTGAACATTCTTCATTTTATGTCATGATAAACTCTTAAGAAATATAAGATCTATCAGATCGTTTTGGTTCAGGTGTTAGCCTGTACAACCAAGAAACCTCGGCTCTGATACCAATTGAAAGTGAGGGATAGATCTTAACTTTACTTAGAGTTATTATATATGTATATAAGAAAAATTTCACAGCACAAAATAAAGAAAGAGAGCAAGCAATCCAGACAACACAAGGATTATAGTAGTTCCCCAAAACTGGGTACATCCACTCTTCTACTACCCTGGTAGGAATCCACTGCAGGATGAGTTGATCAGGTGTCCTGGGCACCAATGAGCTTTTGATCAGGTGCTCAAAAACCAAACCAGATTTTTTGATCAGGTGTCTTGCCACCACCGAGTTTTGACAAGGCTCTCAGAACCAGAGTTCACTTTTGAAGGGAGAGATAACCCTGTACAGATGGTGGTAAAATAAAAAGGTGATGATGTCTTCTCTGTCTCAAATCACTAAGAGAATACTAGTGGATTGTTGATGTTGTCAAAGCTCCCTCTGAGATGTAGAATAGTTCAGGAGTGGAAGCTTTGCTTCAGGGTGTAGGCCTTCAAGTAGATGAAAATCTTCAGCAAGCTCTGTAGACAAATTTGAATATGTTGTCTCTTAAAAGCTCTATATCTTGTTGTTATTTCTGAGCCTCTCTGCTATATATCTTTTCTATCTTGCTATCTCTTTTATCTTCTGTATAAAATATATATATGTATCCACTGGGCTGAGGAAAGTCATTTGAATTCTTGTCTGATGCGGCAGAGACATTTCCAAGAAAGGAAACTGTCTTGGAAAGGTAACTGACAATAAACCTCTGAATTGATTCATATTTAATGCAGCCTCCCAACGGCTATATTCATAAGAATATTTAGCATTAAATATATTAGTTGTAATTATCTCAATAGCCTTAATTAAATCTTCCAGCTGTAAATAAATCTATCTGAAAAACGGCACAGGAAAATACCAAAAATGAATCTTGTAAAGCTTCCTGAAAAACTGCACAGAATAGTTGAACTCCGTTCGACTATTTCTGGACTGCAATAGTTGAACTCCGTTTGACTATTTATGGACTGCAATAGTTGAACTCCGTTCGATTATTTCTGGACTGCAATAGTTGAACTCCGTTCGACTATTTCTGGACTGCAATAGTTGATCTCCGTTCGACTATTTCTGGACTGCAATAGTTGAACTCCGTTCGACTATTTCTAGACTGCAATAGTTGATCTCTGTTCGACTATTTCTGGACTGCAATAGTTGAACTCCGTTCGACTATTTCTGGACTGCAATAGTTGAACTCCGTTCGACTATTTCTGGACTGCAATAGTTGATCTCCGTTTGACTATTTCTGGACTACAATAGTTGATCTCCGTTCGACTATTTCTGGACTGCAATAGTTGAACTCCGTTCGACTATTTCTGGACTGCAATAGTTGAACTCCGTTCGACTATTTCTGTGAGCTAAAATTTCTGAACTTCAAAACTGATTTTCTCTGGAATTCTTCTGCACTTCTTCTGGGATTCTTTCTGAGGAATACCTGGAAAGACCTATGACCCTTAGACTATACATTTTGGGTCAAACTAATCATCCTAATAGTGATCCTAACCCAAATCAGAACCTAAGGTTCCAACACTCGAGACTCTCTTAAAGGAAGGAATTCGGGAAGAGTCGCTGTGAGCTACAACTCTAGATCCGAACTCTAGGGGAAGTAGGGTTTCTGGCTTCAACATTTTTGGTGCGGTGAGCGTGGATCACAGCCTACACAGAAGAATCTTGAACCATTTCATGGTAGGAGATCTTTGCGAAGGATACGAGGGAGGGTCCCAGAACCCGGGAGGATATATAGGGAGAGAGGAATTTATGGCGTCCATCAGAGGCATCATGGACATGTTATAGGGGATCTCGCAGCAAGGCGACTGCTCGACCCCCCTACCTTCAGGCATCCGGTCTTGCACATCAGGATGAGCTCGTCTCGGCAAGGGTCAGAGAAGATGCATCGGGGGGCGACCTGGGAAAGAGAAGATGGTGGAAGGAAGCGGGCGAGACCTGGCAGGTAGGGAGTTGTTCCCCAACCCTACGAGTGTCGTTTCGCCGGGTGATGTCGTCGCGCGAGTAGAGGTGGAGAGACCCCTGGCGAGATGATCACCATTCTGCGAGTTGATCCTTTTAACTCCCATCCCAGAAGGGTTCCGTGAGCCCGAGATGACCTACTATGTGGGGAAAGATGACCCCCTCCAGCACTTGCAATGGTTCGAAGATGCGGTCTCCATCAGGCTGATGACGGACGCATTCAAGTGTCGTCTTTTTGCCATCACCTTGAAGGATAAAGCTAGGGACTAGTTTCATCAACTCCTGATAGGATTGATATATGGATTCGAAGACTTGAGTAGGAGCTTCCAGTTGCGTTTCTTGACCTTGAAGAAAAGGAAGAGGAACCCAGAATCGATTTTTCTGATCCGACAGAAGGCAGATGAGTCCTTGGGCCAGTACGTGGACCGATTCCAGGAAGAAATCTTGGACATTTAAGAGTTACCAAGATTTTCTCTCCAGATGGCCTTAACCGTTGGACTGCGGGAGGGCTTCTTCAAGATGAGTTTAACCCAAAAGGCGCCATTGTCATTTGAGGGTTTGATGGAGAAAGCCGCAAAGGAGATAGCGATGGAGGCTGAGAACCCGGCGTTCGCCGGAAAGTTGGCAAGCCTGACGGAGGCTGAGTCGAGAGAGCCAGGAGTGGAAAGGCAGCAAGAAGGAAGGAGAAGGGAGGAGCCGAGGGCTCCGGCATACCAGGAGCTGGGTTGGAGGCAGCCAGGAGGCCCAGTTCAAGGGCATGGAAGAGGATTTCCCCAAGGAGTAAGGAACTATCAGGGAGGACCGGGACGATTCAACCAGCAAGGGAGGGGATATGGTCCTAGACCACCCCAACCCCCGCCTCAGCAAGCTATGGCCATCGGCCAAGGGAGAGGAAGAGGAAGAGAACGAGGGAGAGCAGGAGCTGGAGCTGGAAGGAGGAGGAACCACCAGGAGGGGAGACAGGAGGAGGAGGTAGCCTTGCCATATTGTGACTTCCACGAGGAGAAGGTCACGTGACCGCTACCTGCCCAGAGTTTCTGGAGATGAAGAGGGTCAGAGGAACAGGGGAGCAGCAACTACCAGTGCGGATAGTGGAGATGGCTAGGACAGGGGAGGAGGACCGGTGTGTGGATCAGGCTGATATGGAAGACCGAGGAGGGATCAGAGGGATCTACGGGGGAGTAGGGATTGAGGCTACCCGTAAGGCGGGTCTTCATACCATGTATCATTGGAGCGTTGCCACGACGTCACAAACCCCTCCTCTGGACTAGAAAATCACCTTCTCTAGGAAGGACTTGCCAAACCACGAATATCCATTTTGCGATGCATTGGTGATCCGGACCGCCATCGAAAATTTTACAGTATCACGGATCCTAGTCGATAATCGGAGTTCGGTGAATGTCATCTTCAAGAAGGCATTCAATGAGATTAGGGCGAAGGCCCGAAGGGTGTTGGCAGCAGATGGGTCATTGTTCGGATTTTCGGCGGAAAGGAAGGAAGTCGAGGGGGGAGTGGGACTCCAGGTAACTCTGGGAGGGCTATCTAGGAATTGCCTCTTTGTGATAGTGGACACTCACAGCAGTTACAATGTCATTTTTGGGTGCCCTTTGATCAGTGCCTTTAGGTGCGTCCCATCGTCTTTCCACTAATGCCTGAAGCTCAACGCCGGAGGAACCCAAATCAGAGTACGAGGAGATCTAAAAGCAGCAAGAGAGTGCTACGTGATGGCAGTAAATACCATTTCTTAGCAAGGTGATGCCGAGGAACTAGAGAAGAGGATGGAGCAATGGGAGCAGGAGGTTGGAGAAAAGGTAGAGGAGGAGAAGGGAGAAGTAGGAATGGATAGAGGCATTGCAGTGGAGTCGGGAACGACAGGAGAGGAGGGAGAGATGGAGGTAGAGGAGGAGAAGAAAGAAGTAGGAATGGAGAGTGGCATTGCGGTGGAGCCGGAAATGGAAGGAGAGAAGGAGGGAAAGATGGAGGTAGAGGGGTCAGGAGGAAATGAAGGGGGAAGGAAAGTGAAAAGAAAGATAAAGGAAGTTGGGGAGTCATCCAAGATGGAAGCTCGGTCAGAAGAGAGAGGAGGTTCATTGTTTGGAGGGGTCCCAACTAATAAAGAGGTGGAGAGGTTTCTGATGGAGATGGTTGTGTCCATCGCGGAGCGCGAGGCTGTAGAGCATATGGCCAGGGATCAGGAGGAGATGCTGAGAGAGCAAGAGGGAGAGGAGGAGCCCTCAAGGCTAAAGGCGGCGGTCGAGGTGTTGGAGATGGAAATTCTCACCAAGGAAGGGAGGAAAGAGAAGATAAAAGTCAGTGGAGAGCTCAGCCGCGGGGACCAGAGGAGATCAGGAAGTGCATGTAGAGGAACATCGACATCTTCGTTTAGAGCACAGCTGACATGCCAGGGGTCGACGTGGACGTGGCATGCCATTGTCTCAATCTTGACCCCAAGGCTCATCCAATACAACAGAAGAATAGAGCCATCGCTTCCAAGATGGTCGGGCCCATCAAGAAAGAGGTGGAGAAGCTACTCAAGGTGAAATTCATATTCACAAGCAAGTATCCGGGGTGGGTGAGTAACGTTGTAATGGTAAAAAGGGAGAGGGAAAATGGAGGATGTGTGTGGACTTTTCTCTTTTAAATAAAGCGTGCCCTAAGGATTGTTATCCTCTGCCTCGAATCGATGCGCTGGTTTACTCAGCCGTCGGTTTTTCACAATGAGTTTTCTAAATGCATTTTCAGGGTACCATCAAATACGCATGCACCCCCCAGACGTCAAAGATGTTACCTTTATCACGGGAGATGGGTGCTTCAGCTACAACATGATGCCCTTCAGATTGAAGAACGCTGGAGCAATTTACCAAAGAATGATGGACCAGATCTTCCGGAAGTAGAATGGACGGAACCTCGAGGTTTATGTGGATCACCAGATGATCAAGAACCAAGATCTCGGGTCCCACGTCTTGGATCTGGAAGAAACTTTTGGGACCATAAGGAAATACAAGATGAGGCTCAACCCGCTGAAGTGCGTCTTTGGGGCCAATATGGGAAAGTTCTTAGGACACCTCCTTACCCCCTCAGGAGTGGAGCCCAATCCAGACAAAGTGAAGGCGAACTTGGAATTGGAATATCTGAGGAGCGCTAAAGAAGTTCAACATCTCGCCGGCAAGCTGTCCGGATTGAGCAAGTTCCTCTCCCGGGCTGGAGAGAAGTGCTCGCTCTTCTTCTGAGCACTGAGAGGATACAAGAAGTTTTAATGGACCCCGGAGTGAGAAGAAGCTTTCCGAGCTCTGAAGAAACAACTCACCCAAACACCGCTACTCCAAGGGCCAAGAGAAGGGGAGGGTTTGTTCTTGTACCTGGGAGTGGGGATCAGAGCAGTGAGTTCAGTCCTTGTCCGAGAGGAAGGAAAGAAGCAATTCCCGATCTACTACGTAAGCAAAGTCTTAAAGAATGCAGATCTCAGATATCCCATCCGTGAAAAGTTGGCTTTCACTCTCATCATCTCGGCCAGGAATTTTAGGCCATACTTTCAGGCTCACTCAATACAGGTGGTGATAGATCATCCTCTCCTCCATATCCTGGAAGGGGGTGTGCATTCTTAGCGGTTGGCCAAGTGGTCGATAGAGCTCACTGAGTTCGATCTCACTTTTACTCCTCAGGTAGCTATCAAGGCTCAAGCGATTGCAGATTTCCTTGCAGACTATGTGGTTGAGGTCGGAGAAGCTAAGGCACCTCTTCTAGCGGCCTGGGAGATGCTAGTAGATGGAGCCTCTGGAAAAAGTTCTTTTGGAGGATCGATTATCTTAGTGAGTCCCGAAGGAACTAGAATTAAGCAAGCCCTAAATATTCACTTCACCATCACTAACAACCAGACAGAGTACGAAGCGATCATCGCAGGGCTCAAGCTAGCTAGGGAGCTGGGCATACAAGACAGCAAAGTCTCCATAAACTCTATGGTAGTTGCAGGGCAAATCAATGGAGAGTTTGAAGCAAGGGAGCCTACCCTCCAATTGTATCTGATGAAGGTGAAAGGTGTCATCGGACAGTTCCGTAGCTTTTCAATTCAGCACATCCCAAGAGAAGAAAGTGCTCAGGCTGACCTGCTCGCCAAGCACGACCCTCAAGCTGGAGGAACCATGACAGAGCTCTTCAGACCCTCCATATAAGAGGGAGAATTGATGGAAGTAGACCAGCAGGGGTCTTGGATGGACCCCTTCATCACCTTTTTGACCTCGGGACATCTTCCAAAGGGAGACCTCGATAAGAAATGGATCAGGTATAAATTGGCGTACTACCTGCTGAAGGAGGGGACGTTATACCAAAAGACACTATCGGGATTGTTGGCTCGGTGTGTGTCTGAGAGGGAGATCTCAAGAGTTCTAGAAGAAATTAATTCAAGAGAATGTGGGAGCCACTCAGGAAGTCGGACTTTGGAAGGAAGAGTGTTAAGGCAAGGCTACTTCTGGCCTACCCTTTAGAGAGATGCTGAAGAATTTGCAAAGTGATATAAAAAGTTCCAGGAGTTCGCCCCCTTCAACTCCTTCCCACCCAAAGATTGCACACAATCACGGCTCCCTGGCCCTTTGCAAATATGGGGGCTAGATTTGGTGGGCCCTTTCCCCCAAGCAAGTGTCCAGAGGAAGTTCGTGCTAGTCATGGTGGATTACTTTTCAAAGTGGATGGAGGTAAAGGCGTTGGCTAAGGTGGCGTCATAGATGGTCAGAAATTTCGTATAGGGAGAGATCATCTGCCGGCATCGGCTCCCGTTGGCTATCGTCACGAATAATGGACCATAGTTTGCTAGCAGAGAATTCGTAGACTTCTATGTCCAGCTGGGCATAGACCTCCGCTTCGCCTCGGTTCATCATCCTCGAAGTAACGGGCAGATGGAAGCGGCAAACAAGATTATAGTGAATCTTTTGAAAAAGAAGGTGGAGAACTTAAGGGAAAGTTGAGTAGAAAAACTCCCTTTCTTTCTCTGGGCTTTGAGGACCACGCCAAACACGGCAATGGGAGAGACTCCATTCAAACTCTCCCATGGCTCGGAGGCCGTTATACCTATAGAGTTCGAGGTTGAATCTCCCAGAGTGGCTGTTGTAAAGAAAGGAGACGAAGGATGGCGGGTAGAGAACGAGGAGTAAAAGCTCTCTCTTGATCTGGTAGAGGAGATCGGTGAATTTGCATCGATCAGGCAGGAAGAAGTCAAGCATCGGATGGCCAGATATTTTGATAAGCATATAAGGGTCAGACTGTTCCTGAAGGGCGACTTGGTTCTCAAAAAGGTGGATGCAGCGGGCAGAGGAGCCTTAGTGGGAAAACTCAATCCCAATTGGGAAGGCCCCTTTATGGTAAGGGAGGTCCTGAAGTCAGGAGGGTACCACCTCCAGGATTTAGACGGGGTACCACTCGATTGTGCCCGAAGCGGAGATAACCTGAAGAGATTTTACCCTTGACATTTTTCATCTTTTCAAATACTTATAAATCTGTTATGATTTCCTGATATAATGAAATTCCATGTGTTTACTTCCATGAAATGAGATTGCAAAGGTTGAATGGAAAGGCCTCGAGAAGACCCGCTGACCAGGCTCTCATCAAGCTGGCAGGACTGTAGGCTCACTCGGTGGTAAGATGAATGGCAAGGCCCCGAGAAGACCCGCTAACCAGGCTCTCATCAAGCTGGCGGGACTGTAGGCTCACTCGGTGGCAGGATGATTGGCAAGGCCCCGAGAAGACCTGCTAACCAGGCTCTCATCAAGCTTGCAGGGTTGTAGGCTCACTCGGTGGCAGGATGAATGGCAAGGCCCCGAGAAGACCCGCTAACTAGGCTCTCATCAAGCTGGCAGGACTGTAGGCTCACTCAGTGGCAGGATGAATGGCAAGGCCCCGAGAAGACCCGCTGACCAGGCTCTCATCAAGCTGGCAGGGTTGTAGGCTCACTCGGTGGCAGGATGAATGGAAAGGCCCCGAGAAGACCCGCTGATCAGGCTCTCATCAAGCTGGCAGGACTGTAGGCTCACTCGGTGGCAGGATGAATGACAAGGCCTCTAGAAGACCCGCTGATCAGGCTCTTATCAAGCTGGCAAGGTTGTAGGCTCACTCGGTGGCAGGATGAATTGCAAGGCCCCGAGAAGACCCGCTGACCAGGCACTCATCAAGCTGGCAGGACTGTAGGCTCACTCGGTGGCAGGATGAATGGCATGGCCCCGAGAAGACCCGCTGACCAGACTCTCACCAAGCTGGCAGGACTGTAGGCTCACTCGGCGGCAAGGTAAATAGTGAAATCTCTCGAAGAAAAAAATATCTTTACTAGTTCAGCAAACGAAGAAAGTTCATAAGAAATAAAAAACTATGGGAGGAAAAGGTTGGAGCAGTACAAGTGAAGATAGACATTCCCAGCCGATGCTCAGGAATGAGGGTCTCACCCACGGCGAGTGGGAACTCGCGGGGGAAGAAAGGCATTGCCTAGTAAGGGAGCGGATTAATCACTGGGGGCCACTCGCGTCGGAGGTGTCTTGAGGCGAGACGCGAGAGGGAAGTCAGATGGTCTCGCGCATAGAAGCGGAGGGGTATTTCTAATGAATCGCACTCTAAAACCAACTCACGAGCGAGACGACGAGATGATGGGTAGCTCCACCTCGCAACCATAAACAAATTAGAGGGTCGTCTCGTAGTAAACAAAGCAAGGTAAAGTAAAATAAGGAGAATGAAAAGCGAGAAGATATGGCAAAAGTTTCCTTTATACATTTGGTCATAATTGTTCATTACAAAAAGAAGAGAGTGGGTATTCTCTTATTAAGGAATACTTCAAAAATCTCAAAAATAACAATTATTAAATAGTACAGTTAAGAAAAAAGCAAAAGGAGGGGAGGAGGAGCCCCAGATCCCGTCGGCGGTAATTCACTTTTCTTCACTAGAAGAGGAATCCTCGTCCTCCTCGCCGTACAGATGTGGCACTAGGTCGCGAGCAGTGACAGTTTCGGAGTTTTCTTTGACGACCCCCAGCTCCTTCAAAATCTTCAGAACGAGCTCGGCCGTCTTAATGTTGGCGTCTCGGCAAAGCTCTTCGACCTCTTCATAAGAATAATGAGGCAGGGTAGCTTGGAAGGGTTCTGTGCGAGAGGATGACAAGAGTGTTGTACCGAAGATGGGCGTTCTGGGACTTCAAGTCTTTGTTCTCCTCCTCCAGGACCGCTTTGCGCGAACGCATTCGATCTGCCATCTAGGCATCCTGCGAGACATCGATCAATCAAGGAAAAATACATACCAAAAGAAAAGCTAGCTAAGGATAAGACTTAGTCTTACCACGCCGCCTTGGGCTTTTGCGAGGAGGGCTTCAACAATGACCAGACTCTTTTCGAGACCATCCGACTTCTTGCACTTCGCCTTTAGGCCCGCCTCAGCGTCCTTCCATTTCTTATTGTTTAAAACCAGGCGGCGCGAGATGCGGTGCGAGAGCTCCAGGGCGCGCAGCTGGGCATGAGAGGTCTTCAGTACGAGATCTCGCGAGGATTCATTTTCGACGGAATCTGCCTCTGGACCACCATAAAGGTCGTAGCCCAGGGAGAAGGCGTGGCTAGTGAGAGGGTCCTGCTCCTTCCATGAGGGATGGAGGGTGGAGACCGACACCCAGTTCGCGTCCTTCTCCCATAGCAGAACTGGGTCGTCGGCGGTATCTTGTACCACAGGACCCATGTTGAATTTTTGGTTAGAGGAGGGTGCTGAGCGACTGAAGGAGGCGGCTTGTAACACCCCTACCCGTTACATGGTTTATAGTAGAAGGTCCGGCCGAGGCCCTATACCATATTCCACAAACAGGTAGAGAGGTTACTATATAATATAAAAACTACCAACAATTCCTAACACAGAGCATTCTAGCGGAAGCTTCAAGGTTGAAAACTTTGAACTCAAGTGCAACAAAATAAATGACCATTACATACAATTAGGAATGAAAACAACCAATACACAAGGTACATGGCCTTATGGCCTTACAAGTTTCTCTTAACAGGAATGTGGTTTACAAACATCAGCACGCAGGACGGCCACACATGAACGAGAGTAAAGAAAAGTAAATCCTTCAAGGGCATCAGCACAATCAGGGCTTCAGCCTGCTATTTCCCGCTTGGGCAAGCTCCACCTGCAAGAAACAATCCACCAAGCGGTGGCAAACATGGCAACGGTCAGCATTCAGCTGACCAATTATAATGACCCTGCCCCTGGCACGGGGCAGCGAAATTCCTTGCCTACAAAGCATTTTATTAACTAGTATATGTATACTATAATCCACCACGGCTGTGCACAACCGCACTAGCCAATACATAACACAAACGTCGGCACGACGGCTCGACGCTCCGTGTACTCAGGGCACCTTATTGGTGTACCGGAAAATCTAGGGTCCCACCACCGTTTCAAGGTCTCTCTACCTTACGGTCCAAAATGAGCATTCCTAGTCTTTACGGCACGCAGGCCTAAGACTCTCGCTATGAGATCCTAACAGGGACTTAAGCACCCAAGTTTAGATAACCATAACGCGGGTATAGATCCGCATTGCCAGTTGCTCATCATCGTCAGTCGTCACACCAGACCGATGCGGGTACAACATCTACTTGCCCGTTCGCCACCAAGGCTTTTAGTTGCAGCACAACGGCCCAACAATGCACAACATGGTACTCATGACCAC
Organism: Platanthera zijinensis; assembly: GCA_039513925.1. Classification (NCBI taxonomy): domain Eukaryota; kingdom Viridiplantae; phylum Streptophyta; class Magnoliopsida; order Asparagales; family Orchidaceae; genus Platanthera; species Platanthera zijinensis. Next base: position 29,814,084 of record CM077094.1, on the reverse strand, counting down.
ATGAGTTGAACACCATGTATCAACTCTCACATTTTCCTGGACTTCCTCTAGTACTTCCTGCTGCACCAAGCCACAGGTATTCACCAAGGGACTCCATACAAACAATCAATGAACACGGAGTCTTCTCCGATTTGCAAATAAAGCATCACCAATCCGTACTACTCACTTCCGGATGGGCTTCACACAGAATGCCTAATCGTACTACTCACTTCCGGTTCTAATGTAACAAAGCAAGGGATGAACCACTGATCCCACGGGAATCACTTCGCGTTCCACCTTTTGGTGGAGGATTCCTATGCAAATGCAGGAAAGAAGGAATCCACATGTCGGAGTGGAAAATCGTTACCCTTGTATCACGTTTTGGCGCCATGGAGAAAAGTACACGGTTGGAAAGGACCACAACGCTCTTGCCTCTGCGAATCTAAATTCGGCACGCGATTCAGACCACCGAAGCACCACCGGTGGCCGGATTCCTCTTCTCCTATCTCCTCTTGCTCTCCCCTCTCTCTTCTCCTTAGAAAGAGAAAGCCAAAGATGAAATGAGGAACAACTTCCCCATTCCCGTCCATAAACCATCAGGAGGCAAGCCAGGGTCGGTGGATCGTATTTAATAAAAACGAACGGCCCAGAAAAACTCTGAAAATCATTTCAGATGGCCGAACACGGCTTTGCACATGGTCATGTGCCTGGCCGTATGCCCTGTTCACACACGAAATCGTCGACCAAGAACAGGACACGGGTTAAGACACGCCCGTGTCCAAGGTGACACGCCCGTGTCTCCCAAACTGGCACGCCCATGTCGGTGGGCGTGTTCCATAACCGCCCTACGGAACCGACACGGCCCTTAGTGGACACGGGTCCTGACACGCCCTTGTCAATATTTACACGGCCGTGTCGAACACGACATACCCGTGTCCCGAGCCGTGTACTCGCCTCTCGACACAACCCAGTTTCCAAAGAAGGACACGGCATGTTGACACGCCTGTGTCAACTTTGACACGGCCGTGTCGGCCCCCCTTACACGCCCATGACCTCCAGCCGGGAAATTCCTAGGGCTCCAGAACCCATAAAAACACTTCCCATACCTATAGTGTTTTTGGGGCATTACAAGTCTCCCCCTCTTATAAGAATTTCATCCCGAAATTCACTAAGCACAAAACAAAATTATATACCATGCAAATATATACTATTGTTCAAACAAATGATTACAACAATACTACAAAAATAGCTCGGAAAATTCTGTATGCATGGCTTGTTCCTTCTCCCATGATAACTCCTCTCGACCACAATTGTCCTATCGGACCTTGACCATCCCGAAAGCTTTATTTCTTAGTTGTTTAACCGCCATATCCCCGATCCGTAAAGGCCTAACCTTCGTCGTTAGCCCACTATCAACAGATAGTTGATCCGCATCAACCAACTGAGATGGCTCTTTCACTGCTTTCCTTAATACTGAAACATGAATTACGTCATGCAAACCACTCAGTTCTGTTGAAAGCACTAACCGATAAGCAACCTCACCAACACGCTCTACCACTTCAAACTGTCCCAAATACCTCGGGCTCAACTTTTTCAGACGTCGTATCCTAGACACGCCCTTGAAGGGTTTAATCTTCAGGTATACCCAATCGCCCACCGCAAACTCCACGTTTCGGTGCTTGGCATTGTAGTACTTCGCTTGCCTGTCTTGAGACACCAACAATCTTTCTCGAATCAACCAAATAGTCGAGTTAACATCATCCATTTCTTTTCGCTTATACAGCTTCGATTCGCCAGTCTCCGCCCAAGCCAAAGGGGTACGACACTTCCTACCGTATAAGGCCTCAAAGGGCGCCATCTGTATACTAGCTTGATAGCAATTGTTTTAGGCGAACTCGATCATATATAGATGATCTTCCCAACTCTTTCCAAAATCTAGCGCACACATTTGGAGAATATCCTCCAACATCCTGTTGGTCCTTTCGGTCTGACCATCCGTTTGAGGATGAAAGGTCGTACTGAAATGCAATTTCTTACCTAACAGTTGGTGAATTAGCCTCCAATATCCGGAAGTGAAACGCCCATCACGATCACTAATAATGCTACGGGGCACACCATGCAATCGTACAATGTTATCTACATACAACTTTGCCAACTTGTCAACTGAGTGATCCTTCCGGTTCAGGATGAAGTGTGACACCTTAGTTAACCGATCCACAATCACCCAAACTTCATCATTACTGCGTTGCGACCTCGGCAACCCATGCACGAAATCCATCGAGATGTCATCAAATTTCCATATAGGAATAGGCAATGACTTTAGAAGACCACCTGGCTTTTTGCATTCAGCCTTTACCAAGGCACATGTCTGGCATTTCGCAACATAACGTGCTATATCCTTTTTCATTCCAGGCCACTAGAACATTTTCTTCATATCCTTATACATCTTCGCCCGGGGTGAATTGAATATTTTGTGAACTAGGCTTCATACATCAATTCTTCATGAATTTTACCCCTACTTGGGACGCACAAACGATCGTCTCTCCGCAAAAGGCCATCCTCAAAAGAAAACTGAGATTCTGAACTCTCTGCTGCATTCCGTTGTAGACTTTCATCAAGTTCTGTTGCCTGCCGAACTCTATCCGTAAGGTCACACTGTACCTCTATCCAGTTCAAACACGCCTTTGCAGTGGAATCCTTGTCAACACAAGAAATGTCTAAAACTTCCAGTTCTCGAATTAGGCTTTCATCATGCCTTAGCAACCAATTATCCCTTGCCGGAGTCCTATGACTCAAGGCATCCGCGACGATATTCCCCTTACCGGGAGTGTAGTGAATCTGAAAGGTGTAGTCTCCAAGAAACTCCATCCACCTTCTCTATCGCATGAGTAGATCCTTTTGATCCAACAGATACTTCAGGCTCTTATGGTCCGTGAATATATCCACTTTCACGCCATATAGATAATGACGCCACAGTTTAATTGTGAATATTACCGCCGCCAACTCCAAATCATGGACGAGGAAATTCCGTTCGTGCACCTTTAACTTGTGTGCACCATATTCTATCACCTTCCCAAACTGTAGAAGAACGCAGCCTAAACCGCTCCCTGATGCATCACTATACGCTTCAAAGCTGTCCAAACCACATGACGATGTCAAGATTGGCGTCGTGGTCAACCGACTCTTTAGCTCTTCGAAAGCTCGTGCACATTCAGGCGTCCAAACAAACTTCTGATCCTTCATCGTCAGTGTGGTGAGAGGCAAGGCTATCCGCGAGAAATTCTCTATGAAGCGCCTGTAGTAGCCCGCCAGTCCAAGAAAACTCCTGACCTCCGCCATGGTAGTAAGAACAGGCCACTCCCGTATAGCAGCAATCTTAGTCGGATCCACCGCAATGCCCTCTCCACTAACCACATGGCCAAGGAAAGCCACTAACACCAGCCAAAACTCACACTTAGAGAACTTGGCGTGGAGCTTGTTCTTCCTCAGGTTGTGCAGCACCAACTGCAAATGATTTGCATGATCTTCTTTTGTTTGGGAGTATACGAGAATATCGTCGATAAAGACGATTACACACAGATCTAAGTATTCCCTAAACACCCGATGCATTAAATCCATGAATACCGAGGGCACATTGGACAGCCCAAACGGCATTACCGTGAACTCATAGTGACCATAGCGTGTTCCGAACGCTGTTTTGGGTATGTCACTTTCACGAACTCTCAACTGATAATAACCTGACTTCAAATCCAACTTGTAGTATACAGTCGAGCCAACTAACTGGTCAAACAAGTCGTCAATCCGTGGAATCAGATATTTGTTCTTTTCCGTCAGCTTGTTTAGTTCTCTGTAGTCAATACATAGACGCAAGTTACCGTCCTTCTTCTTCACAAAGAGAACTGGCGCGCACTAAGGTGACTGACTTGGACGTATGTATCCTTGCTCTAGTAGTTCCTGCAACTGAACCTTCAACTCTACCATTTCCTTTGGCGCTACTCGATATGGCGAGCAGGCCACAGGTTTCGCACCTGGTACCAACTCGATAGCGAAGTCGATCTCCCTATGGGGTGGTAACCCTAGAAGATCTTTCGGAAACACATCAGCAAACTCTGATACAATCGGCACCTCACTAACACTGGCCTTAGGCTCCACAGCCTCTATAAGTGTGAAGAATAACTCCGCACCTTTCTGAACTACCTTAATGACTTAGAGAGTAGATAATAGTATCCTAATCATCCCTCACATGCCATTGAACTTAGTCTCTTGTTCGGTATCTTGACCCAACGTAACCTCTTTGGAAGTGCAATTTATACTGGCATGCTGCTCTGAAAGCCAGTCCATACCAAAGATAATATCGAACTCAGATATCGGTAGCACTGATGTGTTCACCAAGAAATCCCAACTTCCTATTTTTACCTCCACACTACACGACTTATCCACGCACAACACACATCTGTTAGGTAGGAGCACCTTAATACTGTCTGTCGTGGTCCGTGCATGTACCCCGATTCGTAGGACAAAGTCTTCAGACATAAACAAATGCGAGGCACCTGTATCGAACAGGGCTCTTGCCAGATGGTCCCGTATAAGGACAAAACATATATTACCAAAATTAAAACAAGCACAGCACAAGGCATAAAGTAAAACTACAAACTACCCGTACATATGATGACGTCAGCCTGTTTGATAGCCTCCTGTTGCTCGATATTGAAGACCCGGGGCAACACCTGTGATGCAGAAGACTCCATCACTGTCTTCCCTTTCTCCGCATACGACGCTCCCGCCTTCTTTTCGCCCTTTGGAGGGCCAGAGAGACAGTCACGAGCAAAGTGTCCCAGCTTTCCACACATGTAACAAGCTCGAGAACCATACCCAGAAGATGCCTCTGTCACAACATCTAAAGGGGCTTGTCCAGCAGATTTGGACCTCTTTCCCCATCTCTTACAGAACCCAGACTTCTCCGGATGCGGCGTCTTGAACTCTGGCTTTGTCACTATCAAGTTCCTCTTGCCCTGTGTCCTCTTCAAGTCCTTCTCAAAAGACCTAGCCGTACAAACCAACGCTTGAAATCCTTGGCTCACAGAACTCGAGAGCAAAAACCTTAGCTCATCCCGCAGTCCTTCATAGAACCTACTGGTCTTACGCTCCTCTTCGGTAAAGATAGATCCTACATAACATCCCAGACGTGTAAACTCATGGAGATAGTCATCCACGCTCTTTTCTCCTTGCATCAGCCGTTGAAACTCCAATTCCATACCAATCCTTTGCGGCATCGACAAATGCTTTGCCAAGAACAACCGAGAGAACTCCACCATCAAGACCTCAGTTAACTTCCTGCCTGCCAAGTGATGCAGTTCGACCTCATCCCACCAAACTCGAGCCTCTCCCTCCAGCAGGAAAGTGGCTAACATTACCTTCTGCTCCTCCTCAACCCTGATTGTTGTCAAGATCCTTCTTATCCTTGAGAGTCAATCCTCTGCCTGGGACGGCAAACTTTTCCCATCAAACGTTGGAGGATTGAAGCTCATGAACCGCTTCAGTTGTTGATCTACTGCTCGGTGATCAACCACAACTTCTACCGGTTCTTGTCTTAGCCCAGCCTGAATTGGCACTGCTACAGGCTTCGCCTGTCAAGCCTTCTGAGCATTCATCATAGCAAGTACCGTCTCTATAATCATACGAATAGTTTCAGCAGAAGGAGGAGGTGTGGGCACCTCCGCTGGTGCCGCACTCTCATCGGAACGTTGGGGTTATGACTGCCCTGCATGACTTCTAGTCACCTATATGTGTAAGAAACACAACTTAGCGACTAAATAAAATGGCAAACTTACAAAAAGGAATACGTAGATTCCGCAAACAAGTGTATTTTTATTCCTAAGTGGACATTCTTGAGTTAATTTGGTGTTATAACGACAGCACTTACACGTGCTCGCCACCTCTCAAAAGAATTCGCCCACGAATTCGAAAAAGAAAGACCTACAAGCTGATACCAAATTGTGACACCCCTACCCGTTACATGGGATATAGTAGAAGGTCCGGTCGGGGCCCCACACCATATTCCACAAACAGGCGAAGAGGTTACTATATAATATCAAAACTACCAACGATTCCTAACACAGAGCATTCTAGCGGAAGCTTCAAGCTTGAAAACTTTGAACTCAAGTACAATAAAAGAAATGTCCACTACTAACAATTAGGAATGAAAAAACCAATAAACAAGGTACATGGCCTTATGGCCTTACAAGTTTCTCTTAACAGGAGTGTGGTTTACAAACATCGGTGTACAACCCCGTATCCAGCGAGTGGGCTAACAGGAGCCAAACCGGCCAGCTCAGACCGCCCCAGAGCCCCAGGCGAGTTTAGTAGGGGATGCCAAGCCCAGCATGCCGAGTACGGGCTCAGCAATTGTCGGGCCGAGCTCGAGGTTCGTGGAGCTGAGCCCGACGAAAGGAAGTCATTCATCGTGGGTCAGGCCCGGACGAGTACGGGCTCGCCCAGAGCCAAGGGGTTGGCGAGTGCCGACACGACCGTCATCCGCGAGCATGGGCTTCAGGGCCAACTCGCCAAGGCCTGAGGCGAGGCGAGCCGGGCCGTGGCGTTGAGAGAGGCGAGCTCACTCAACGCCTTCTCCAGAGGCATTGAGTCAGGCGAGTCAGGCCCGCGGCGCTGAGAGAGGCGAGCTCACTCGCCGCTTTTCCCCTCGGCGTAGGGGGAAGCCTTCCCGTGCCTATACTCGCCGCCCCCGCTCAATGGACACTCTTCTCAGGGCCGGCTCGCCCTTCAGTTGTGGGGTGTTTTTACCATGTTACCCCCTTTGGATTGCTTATAGTCCTCGAAAATAGTGAAGGTTGGATATTTGCAGACCCTTTTTTCCTATAAATAGGACCCAAGGGGTACCTCAGAAGGCACGCTTTCTTGTGTCAGGTATTCCAGCGCTTTCTGAGGTACCTTAGCTTCAGCACTTGGCTAAGGAGGGGAAGCGCTCTAAGATCTTCCGGGTGTGTGGTGGGACCTCCGTGCTGAAGCCTTGGGTCTGTCCCCGGTCCTTTTCCCTTGTCACTTGGGATCGTGAGGAGAGAAGTAAGTGTGCGACCACCCCTTCCGCAAGGGTCGAACTCCTATGGGACCAATTTTTCGGTTTCAACACTTTGGTGCGGTGAGCGTGGAGCGTGGTTAGCACAGAAAATCTTCCGCAAAACCGATGGCAAGAGACGAAGGGCAAGGTTCAGGCAGGGCGAGCTCGCCACCCCCTCCCCCTCCTGCAACGACGGGGATGTCCGCGGAGCTCAGGGAGGAAGTGCTCGGACTCGTCAGGGTCGCACTCGGCATGCGAGCCGAGAGCACGACGCCGGCGGTTCCCGTGCTCGCCGATCCAGCACTAGGCAACGATGTGCCCCTCAGGCGAGCGGGGAAGGAAGTCGCGAGCGAGGGGGAGAACGAGCTGAGGGGGCGAGTCCTCTTCCTAGGCTCGGCAGGCGAGTACCAGTTTGGCGAGATGGTGGGAAGGGAGTTCCCAACTCGCCCGGCTGAGGGAGGAAGCCCCTTCAGCGAGTTCGTTTCGTCAGCCCCAGTTCTAGAAGGGTTCCGAGAGCCGGAGATGTCCTACTACTCAGGGAAGGGAGATCTGATCCAGCACGTCCAGTGGTTTGAAGACGTGGTATCAATCCGACAGATATCGGATGGCTTCAAGTGTAGGCTCTTTGCCATCACCCTCAGGGAGAAAGAGAGAGAGTGGTTTCATCAGCTCCCGGCCGGCTCCATCTACTGCTTCGCGGACCTGCGCAGGGGGTTCATGTTGAGATTCACCACTTCAAGGAAGAGGAAGAGGGATGTCGAGTCCTTGTTCCGTATCAGGCAGAAAGTAGGGGAGACCCTGGGAAGTTACCTGGACAGGTTTCAGGAGGAACTGTCCCAGGTACAAGAGATTCCAGGGCATACCATGATGGTGGCCTTCACCCTGGGTCTCCATCCCGGGTTCTTCGCCATGGAGTTGAAGAGGACGCCTCCGGTGTCTTTTGAGGCGCTCCTGGAAAGGGCGGCAAGGGAGGCCGACATGGAAGCAGCACACCCAGAGTTCGCTCGGAGGTTGGCCAGGTGGGCCGTAGAGGAGGAGAAGCCAAGGGGAGGCCGAACCCAGGAGGAGAGAAGGGTCGAGCCTCGGCAGAGAGAGCAGCAGCCGCAGCAGCCCAGGTGGGGGCGTCAGGAGCCAAACAACTGATTGGGTTGGAGGCTGGAGTGGCAGGATCAAGGGCCACGAAGGGGTTATCAGGGAGGAGATAACCGCCAAGGTGGGCGCGGCCAGTTTTACCCCCAGGGGGGAGGCAGGGCTAGAGACCCCCCCTTCCCGATCAGGAGGAGGCCATGGCCATCGCCCTGGGGGGGAGAAGGAGAGGACAGCTAAGGAGGAGGAGGGAAGTCAAGGTAGACCTGCCCTATTGTGACTACCATCAAGAGGAGGGGCACACGACGATCACGTGTCCGGAGTTCCTCGAGATATGGGGGAACAGGGAAGCAGCAGCAGAACCGCCAGGAGGTGCGGATCGAGGAAGTCCGGCCTCACGCGGAGGGGGATCGTTGCGAAGACCGGGCTGATGTGGGGACCCGAGGAGGGATCAGAGTGATCCATGGGGGGGTGGGGGTCGAAGCTTCCCGGAAAGCAAGCCTCCACACCATGTACCGAAGGAGCATCGGCTCCACGTCTCAGACTCCACCCCCAGAGGAGAGGATCACCTTCTCAAGGGAGGACATGCCGGGTCATAAGGACCCCTTCTGCGATGCGCTAGTCATCCAGACGGCCATCGAGAATTTCACAGTCTCCCGGATCCTCATTAACAATGGGAGCTCCGTCAACATCATCTTCAAGAAGCCTTTCGACGCCATGTAGGTAGAAGCCAAGAGGGTGCTGACCTCTGATGGGCCTCTCTTCGGTTTTTCGGGGGAGAGGAAAGAAGTAGAGGGGGGAGTGGGACTCCATGTCAGCTTAGGGGGGCAATCCAAGAACTGCCGATTCGTCATAGTGGAGGCCCCCAGCAGCTACAACGCCATTTTCTGACGGACCCTCATCAGCGCCTTCCGCTGCGTCCCCTCCTCCTTCCATCAATGTCTTAAGTTCAACGTAGAGGGGATCCAGGTTCGAGTTCGCGGCGACCCCAAGGCAGCTCGGGAATGCTACGTGACGGCGATGAATTCTATTTCTTGGCAGGAGGAGGATGAAGAGATTGGGAGAAGGATGGAAGAGGTGGAAGGGCAGGAGGCCGGAGAAGAAGGCGGGGAGGAAGGAAAGATGGAAGGGGAAGCCCGCGAGGAGGTACTCCCAGAGGAGTCGGTTGAGGCGATGACCGTAGAAGGAGGGGAGGTCCTTACTCCAAGAGGGGAGGACATTGCAGAGTGGGAGGAGCAGTCCCGGTTGGAGGACGACGAGGAGGTGGTAGAGATGGAGGTCCTCACCCAAGATGGCAGGGTGGAGAAGGTCCGCATCAGCGGAGGGCTGACCCCGGAGGATAAGGCAGGATGTTGGAGTGCATCTAGAAGAATGTGGATGTCTTCGCTTGGAGCGTAGCCGAGATGCCTGGGATCGATGTTGATGTCGTCTGCCACCGTCTCAACCTAGACCCGGAGGCTCGCCCCATCCAGCAGAAGAGGAGGTCCATCACGGACAAGCTGGCTGAACCAATCAGGGAGGAAGTTGTCAAGCTTCTCAAGGCCGGTTTCATTTCCGAAATTCAATACCCCGACTAGGTCTCGAATGTTGTAATGGTTAAAAAAGGGGACGGCCGGTGGAGGATGTGTGTAGATTTTTCACTTCTTAATAAATCATGTCCGAAAGATTGTTACCCCTTGCCTAGAATCGACGCGCTGGTAGATTCAGCCATTGGTTTCTCTGTAATGAGTTTTTTAGATGCCTTTTCAGGTTATCATCAGATCAGGATGCACCCTCCTGACATAAAGAATGTCTCGGTCATCACAGGAGATGGATGCTACTGCTACAAGATGATGCTTTTGGGGTTGAAGAATGCAGGGGCAACATACCAGAAGATGATGGACCGTGTATTCCAGGGACAAAAGGGGAGGAACCTGGAAGTGTACGTGGATGACTTGATGATAAAGAGTCGGGAGGTCGACTCTCACCTCCGGGATCTGGAGGAGACCTTTGGCACCCTGCGCAAATACAAGATGAGGCGGAACCCCCTGAAGTGCATCTTCGGGGCGAGCAGGGGCAAATTTTTGGGTCACCTCCTCACCCCCGCTGGAGTCGAACCCAACCCTGACAAGGTCCGGGCGATTATGGAGTTGGGGTTGCCTCGGGATGCAAAGGAGGTACAATGACTGACGAGGAAGCTGGCAGGGCTGAGCAGGTTTCTCTCCCGGGTCGGGGAAAAGTGTTCTCCCTTCTTCAAGACCTTGAGAGGAGGTCGGAAGTTCAAATGGACCTCGGAGTGTGAGGAGGCGTTCAAGGCCTTGAAGAGGAAGTTGACTCAGGCCCCTTGCTCCAGGGGCCGAAGGAGGGGGAGGACTTGTTCTTGTATTTGGGGTCGGGGCAGAGGCCGTGAGTTCTGTCTTAGTTCGGGAAGAGGGGAGGAAACAGCTGCCCATCTATTACGTAAGTAGGGTTCTGAGGAAGGCGGAACTCCGCTACCCCATCTTGGAGAAGTTGGCCTTCGCTCTAATCATCTCGGCCCGGAGGCTCAGGCCCTACTTCCAGGCACACTCCATCCAGGTGGTGACCGACCACCCCCTCCGCAACATCTTCGAGGGGGTGGAGCACTCAGGAAGACTCGCCAAGTGGTCGGTGGAGTTGAGCGAGTTCGACATCTCCTTTGTCCCTCGACTCGCGATCAAGGCGCAAGCAATGGCTGACTTCCTGGCTGACTATGTGGTCGAGGTAGCAGAAGACAAACTCACTTACCCCGTCCCTTGGAAGGTGATGGTGGATTGGGCTTCAGGGAAACACTCCTTAGGGGTTGGGGTCGTCTTGGAAAGCCCTCAAGGGACCCGGATTGAGCAAACAGTGGTAATACATTTTTCCATAACTAACAACCAGGCCGAGTACGAGGCGGTGATCGCAGGGCTGCGCCTGGCCAGGGAATTGGGAGTGCATGATATGAAGGTCCTCACTGACTCCATGGTAGTAGCCTCCCAGATCAACGGGGAGTTCGAAGCGAGGGAGCCTACCCTTCAACGGTATCTGGCTAAGGTCAAGGGAATCATTGGGGGGTTCCAAACCTTCTCCATTCAACATGTGCCACGGGAGGAAAATGAACAGGTCGACCATCTTGTCAAGCACGGCCCTCGGGTGGGGGGCACTATCACGGACCTTTTTCACCCATCCTTGGAGGAAGGAGAGTTGATGGAGATAGATCAGCGATCCACATGGATGGACCCCTTCACCACCTATTTGTCCACTGGAGAGTATCCAGAAGGGGGTGATAGAAAGAAGCTCAAGTACAAGTCAGCATACTACCTCTTGTGCGACGGGCAACTCTACCGCAAGACCCTTTCGGGATTACTGGCTCATTGTGTGGCGGAGGGGGAGGTGTCGAGGATTTTGGAAGAAGTCCACTCCGGGGAATGTGGGAGTCATTCGGGAGGTCGGACCCTGGAGGGAAGGATCATCAAGCAGGGCTACTTCTGGCCTACCCTTGGGCATGATGCCTTAGAGTTTGTCAAAAAATACCATAAGTGTCAACTGTTTGCCCCCCTCCAACTACAACCGGCTCAGCGACTCAGGAGTATCACGGCCCCCTGGCCTTTCGCAATTTGGGGAATGGATCTGGTAGGGCCCTTCCCCCAGGCAAGCGGGCAAAGAAGGTTCTTGTTGGTAATGATTGATTATTTATCCAAGTGGATGGAGGTGAAGGCGTTGGCCAAGGTGACCTCGCAGATCATCCGAAATTTTGTATGGGGGGAATAATCTGCAGGCATGGGATGCCCCAAGCCATCATCACTGACAACGGACCGCAGTTCGCCAGCAACGAGTTCATCAAATTCTGTGGAGAGATCGGGATTTACCTTAGGTTTACCTTCGTCCATCACCCAAGAAGCAACGGGCAGGTGGAGGCGGCCAACAAGGTTATCGTGAATCTCCTAAAAAAGAAGGTGGAAAATTTGAAAGGGAGTTGGGTGGAGCAACTCCCCTCAGTTCTTTGGGCCCTAAGGACTACTCCCAATACCGCCACGGGGGAGATGCCCTTTAAACTATCTCATGGAAGCGAGGCGGTGCTCCCCATCGAACTCGAGGTCCGCACTCCCAGGGTCGCTGAGGCAGAAGCCAGAGGGGAGGAGTGGAGAGTTGAAAATAAGGGAGAACAGCGGCTCTCCTTAGACTTGATAGAAGAACTGTGCGACCTCTCAGCGGTTCGGCAGGAGGAAGTCAAGCGAAGAATGGCTAAGTACTTTTACAAACATGTTCGCGTTAAATAGTTTGTGGAAGGCGACCTGGTCCTAAAGAAGGTATATGCGGCGGGAAGATCGGTGTCCGTGGGCAAGCTCCATCCAAACTGGGAGGGGCCCTACATCGTAAAGGAGAAACTAAGATCGGGAGGGTACCGCCTCCAAAATGTGGAGGGCGAGACTTTGAGCCACACCTGGAGCGGCGACGACCTGAAACGCTTCTATCCCTAAATATTTTTATGTGCCTTAATTTTTTCAATACAATGTGTTTCACTCATTTGAGCCCTTTTTGCATGATAATCGTAACAGTGACATGAGATATGGCGGAACTTTCGTAGCATAATATCAAAAACCCTCAAGAAATGTTCTAAGTCTTCTCGCTCTGGGGTTAGGTCTCGATTCTCCCGCTGTCAGGCTCCCTCCAAGCTGACAGGGTCGGGGTCTCGATGGACGTCGTTATGACCCTGGAGCTGAGCCCGGAGGATGTTCAACACCCTCCCTCAGGCTCCCATCTAACTGACTGGCCTGGTGGTAGCACCCGGGAGAGGCAAATGTTCTAAGTCTTCTCGCTCTGGGGTTAGGTCTCGATTCTCCCGCTGTCAGGCTCCCTCCAAGCTGGCAGGGTCGGGGTATCGATGGACGTCGTTATGACCCTGGAGCTGAGCCCGAAGGATGTTCAACACCTGCCCTCAGGCTCCCATCTAGCTGACTGTCCTGGTGGTAGCACCCGGGAGAGGCAAATGTTCTAAGTCTTCTCGCTCTGGGGTTAGGTCTCGATTCTCCCGCTGTCAGGCTCCCTCCAAGCTGGCAGGGCCGGGGTCTCGATGGACATTGTTATGACCCTAGAGCTGAGCCCGGAGGATGTTCAACACCCGCCCTCAGGCTCCCATCTAGCTGACTGGCCTGGTGGTAGCACCCGGGAGAGGCAAATGTTCTAAGTCTTCTCGCTCTGGGGTTAGGTCTCGATTCTCCCGCTGTCAAGCTCCCTCCAAGCTGGCAGGGCCGGGGTCTCGATGGACATAATTATGACCCTAGAGCTGAGCCCGGAGGATGTTCAACACCCGCCCTCAGGATCCCATCTAGCTGAATTGCCTGGTGATAGCACCCGGGAGAGGCAAATGTTCTAAGTCTTCTTGCTCTGGGGTTAGGTCTCGATTCTCCCGCTGTCAGGCTCCCTCCAAGCTGGCAGGGGCGGGGTCTTGATGGACGTCGTTATGACCCTGGAGCTGAGCCCGGAGGATGTTCAACACCCGCCCTCAGGCTCCCATCTAGCTGACTGGCCTGGTGGTAGCACCCGGGAGAGGCAAATGTTCATAGTCTTCTCGCTCTGGGGTTAGGTCTCGATTCTCCCGCTGTCAGGCTCCCTCCAAGCTGGCAGGGCTGGGGTCTTGATGGACGTCGTTATGACCCTGGAGCTGAGCCCGGAGGATGTTCAACACCCGCCCTCAGGCTCCAACCTAGCTGACTGGCCTGGTGGTAGCACCCGGGAGAGGCAAATGTTCTAAGTCTTCTCGCTCTGGGGTTAGGTCTCGATTCTCCCGCTGCCAAGCTCCCTCCAAGCTGGCAGGGCCGGGGTCTCGATGGACGTCGTTATCACCCTCGAACTGAACCCTGAGGATGTTCAACACCCGCCCTCAGGCTCCCGTCTAGCTGACTGGCCTGGTGGTAGCACCCGGGAGAGACAAGTGCTCTAAGTCTTCTCGCTCCGGGGATAGGTCTCGAGTCCCCCGCTGTCAGGCCCCTTCCAATCTAGCAAAGGTGGGGGTCACGATGGATGTCGTTACGGTCCGGGAGGTGAACCTGAAAGTTGACACATGACAAGCATGTGCGAGCAATCCCATCGGTGAGATGGGCGAGCTCAAGGGGTCCGGTCCCACTTAGTTTTTTGGTAAAAAGGATTTTTTGACCCCACCTGGTTGAGGGAAAACTATACCTCCCAGGCGAGCCCGTTCTCGCAGGGGTCTGCTCGGCAGAGGGTCTTTTCTTGGAATGATAGGCGGGCACCCGCGGCGACCGTTCTCGCAAGGGTCGCCTCGCAGGTAAGCGGAGTATTCGCGAGTCTGGCCGCTGCCGACGCTCAGGGCCTCTCGGCGAGCGCGAATCCTAACTCACGTGCATTCTAGCGCTGAAGGTAAAAAGAAGATAGAAAATTTCTTTCATTATATTTTCAAAAGGGGGAAGGCTCGCCTCGGTGAGATTACAAAAAGGGGGGGATGATTACAAGAATGAATACAGTAGAGAGGGGGGGGAGAAGTCCTGTCAACTCTCGCCCTCCTCTCCTGAATGGTGATCCTCCTCGCCCCCGAGCAACTTTTTCTTGATCTTCGCCCCATCGAAGAGGGATCCAAAGCTTTCCTCCTTCTCGCTGGGCGGGGATGGCGGGAACAGGCTTGGCAGAAGATCCCGGACCGCCACCTCCTCGCAGCCCTCAGCCAGAATCCCCGATCCTTTCATGGCGTCCAGGAGGCATTCGGCAGACTCGATTGAGTTGACTCGCAGCCGCTCCATGACCTCCCCCTCGCCAAAGACCCGGGGCCGCTTGTAGGGGAAAGGGGGCTCGGCGCCGTCTGGGGGGACAAGGGCCGGACCTCGCCTTGGAGACCGTGGTTCTGCTCCTTCAGCGCCTCCACCTCGGCCGCCGACCGAGCAGCAAGGGCCCCCTGCTCGGCAATATGGGCCTCCTGCTCGCGCGAGCTGGCCTCCTGATCCGCGAGGTGGACCTGCAGCTGGGCAACCTCACCCTCCAACTCGCTAGCCCGGGCCTATAACACCCATGCAGACTCGGCATCCTGAAAAGCAAAAAGGTCAGATTCTCGATGAAATATTTTTTCCAATTTAAAATGAGAGTTGGTCGGTTCTTACCAGCCCGCCCGAGGCCTCGTCGAGTAAGCGCTCGGCAATGCCGAACTGCCGCTCCGCGTCGGCAGCTTTCTCCGCCGCTAGGTCACGCTCCTACTCGGCCTTTAGCAGAAGTTGGCTGAGCTGAAAGCCACGGAGAACCATCATATGATGGAGTTCGAAGGCCCTCAGATGAGCCTGCAGACCCTCGTGGCCTACCTGCCGAGGAGTCATGTTCTTGTAGGCCTCGGCGCCCTCCCGGCCGTAGAGGCCGAAACCAAGGGCGAACGCATGGCCCGTAGGAGGCCGGCGAGCTCCCCAGGAGGGGGCGCGAGTGGAGACGGAGACGCGGTGGGCCCCCTCATCCCAGATCAGCATCGGATCGCAAGTCGCGTCCTTGCTCCTTCCCCCCTTGCCGAAGTCGGGGTGGTCCTTGGGAATTCCCGGGTCGCAGGGAGCAACCTCCTCCACGGAAGGAGGGGAGGAGGACCCGCGCTTCTTCCCGCGAGGGGATGACGCCTCCTTCAGTGGGCTCGTCGGGGCTTCGTCGGAAAAAACCTCCGGCGAGCTCATGAACCTGACGGGTGACAAGGGCTGCTGTGGTCAGCCTCGCAAGATTACCCTCGCTTTTTTAGGGGTCGAGGAGCGGCGGAGCGAACTCGGGCCTCCAAGCTCCAGCCGCCTCTTGCTGGAAGGCTTGCCTCTAGCCTTCTCTTCTCAGCACGCCTCAGCCGCAGCCCGAGCCAGCTAGAGCGGGTCCGCAAACACTCCCAGGTCGGCGAAGGGAGGGTTCACCGGGATCAGTCGCTCCCCTGTAAAAAAGACTTAGCCGGAAAATAAGATTCTGATCGATTAGGCCGAGTGGCGACCAGAAAGTGGGCGAGACAAACCTTCGCCAGGAAGGACGGGCGGCAGGGACTCGAGGACGCGGCGGAGGAAGGCGACTTCGAAGTCCTTGTATAGAAAGAACTTATGAAGCTCGGCGTCAGTGCCGGACACGGACGGTGGCCGGTACACCTCCTCGCTTTTCTACAGGGGCGAGAAGGGAATGTTGTCGAGCTCGCCCCGGATGAAGACGATCTTAGACATCCAATTGTGGTTCTTGTTGGAGACCTCGCGAATCTTTATGCACATACTGCCGAAGAAGGCGACCCCGTCGGCGTTGGCTTTGTAAGAGAAGATTTTGTGGAAGACGGTGAGGTTGAACTCGATCCGCTCTCGGCGGAGGTAGCAGGCAAATCCCACTATCATAGCGATGGCGTTGGGGTTGAGCTGCGCGGGCAAGGCACCGTAATACTTGAGGACCTGGCGGACCTCAGGCCAGAGAGGCAGGCTCAACCCCACCTCAAAGTTCAGATGGGGAAGGCGAGCTCGTCCTTGAAGAAGGAGTTGATGGCCTCATGCTCCGCAGGGAGGCGGGCCATGAAGCCGGCAGGGACATAGTCTGCCACAAACTCGGCGAGCTCGCCCGCCGTGGTGTTGCCCTCGAAAAAGCAATGGTCCGCGAAGTTCTGAGCGCACTTGGCGCGGCCATCGGAATCAGGGTTTCCTTTACCCATGCTCGCCGAGGGAATGGAAACGCGCGAGCAGAAGGTGGGGAGAGCAAGGAAATAAAGAGATGAGAAGGCAATAAAGGCATAGCCAGGGGTAGGTGGGGATCCCTATTTATAGAAAAAGGGAGGAGAAGCGAAGCCGACTGACCAGCCCGGCTCGCATACTCCGTCTCGCATATTCCGTCTCGCCGCTCTCTGCTCGCCGTCCTAGGCAAGCCCAGATGAGGAATTCAAAAAGACACGCACCACCCGAAGGAAATAAGATACGCTCGCATAACAAAAATTTATACAGTTTATTAGCATGAAGAGAGCAAATTGTCCAGAACAAGGAAAAGTGGAAAAGCACACGCATCGACCAGGCGACAGTGGGGGCGAGTACCGGTCGGCTCGCAGGGGAGCCGTCATTAATTACCCCAGTTTCGCCGACCCGATGTCGCCAGCCGCTGCGCGAAGAGTTGCCGAAGCTGCCCTAGATTCATGTTTGCCGCTCGCAGGTTCTCATCAATCTCATCGAAGAGTATGGAGGAAGACGTCGCCGCATACGCCGAGCTGACCCTCGGCTCGCCAGCAAGCCGCGCGCACTCCTCCTGCAGCCTAGAACTGTCTTTCTTCAGCTCCTGGAGCTCGCACACTAACTTTTTGATGACCAGTTGGCTCCGCCTCGACCGTTCGGGGCTGTCCACCTCCAAGTCCAAGAAGATGTCCAAAGCGCGCGGCGATGGAAGGGGCGAGTAGACGGCATGTTCGGCTGAGTCATCGGCCCCAGATTGGTTAGGGAAGCCTGCACAGGGGAGTCGAGATAACGAGTGGGTAGGAGCGAGCACCAATTAGAATCGAACGCAATATAAGGGAGTCAGGGACATACCTCCAGAATTTCGGGGGGAAGCAGGAGTGGATGTGTGCTCGGCGTCCACCCCAGTAGCCGCGGGAGCGGAAGAGGGTTGTTGTGGAGGCATGCGAGCCGGAAACCCCAGCCCCCGCGAGTCCAGCTCCATGGTTTCGGTGGCAAGGGGCGAGTCTCGCGGGCGCGGGTCAGAGGATGGCTCAAGCGCCTTGGCAGGAAGATTCTCGACCCTCGGTGTGGATACCTCGCCGCCCTGGTCCTGTTCGGCGGTAAGATCCACAAAGTCTTTATCATGGGGGGCCAGAGCAGAACAGTTGGAGGAGTCGGAGCCATTGACCAAGGTGTTTTTTAGGTCAGCGAAGATATGCTCGGCCTCGGGAGGAAAGGGTCTTTCCCTCTTGACCGAGCCAAATTCAGCGAAGCGGCGAGCCGGGGCATTCAGATCCGTCAAGGCCGCAGCGCGAAGGGAGGTTTCCCCGCGAGATTTTGCGAGTCGCTCCATGACCTCTTTGGGAGTGGCATCTCGACAGGGCTTAAGTAAAGAGAGGGGCGGAGGTCAGTCGAGCAGGCTGGGCACGTATATATAGCCGTCGGTGGGTCCTACCAAGAGATTCCTTTTGGCTCCTGTCGCACTCGCAGGATCCTAGGGGTTTGGATGTTTCTTTCCGAGTTTGTGCCAACCTCGCAAAGAGCGGGGATTGTGTATAACCCCATATCCAGCGAGTGGGCTAATAGGAGCCAAACCGGCCGGCTCAGACAGCCCCAGAGCCCCAGGCGAGTTCAGCAGGGGATGCGGAGCCCAGCATGTCGAGTACGGGCTCGACAATCGTCGGGCCGAGCTCGAGGTTCGCGGAGCTGAGCCCGACGAAAGGAAGTCATTCATCGTGGGGCAGGCCCGGCCGAGTACGGGCTCGCCCAGAGCCAAGGGGTTGGCGAGTGCCGACACGACCGTCATCCGCGAGCAGGGGCTTCAGGGCCAACTCGCCCAGGCCTGAGGCGAGGCGAGCCGGGCCATAGCGTTTAGAGAGGCGAGCTCACTCAACGCCTTCTCCCGTGGCGTTGAGAGAGGCGAGCTCACTCAACGCCTTCTCCAGAGGCATTGAGTCAGGCGAGTCAGGCACGCGACGCTGAGAGAGGCGAGCTCACTCGCCGCTTTTCCCCTCGGCGTGGGGGGGAAGCCTTCTCGTGCCCATACTCGCCGCCCCCGCTCAATGGGCACTCTTCTCAGGGTCGGCTCGCCCTTCAGTTGTGGGGTGTTTTTACCATGTTACCCCCTTTGGATTGCCTATAGTCCTCGAAAATAGTGAAGGTTGGATATTTGCAGACCCTCTTTTCCTATAAATAGGACCCAAGGGGTACCTCAGAAGGCACACTTTCTTGTGCCCGGTCTTCCAGTGCTTTCTGAGGTACCTTAGCTTCAGCACTTGGCTAAGGAGGGGAAGCACTCTAAGATCTTCCGGGTGTGTGGTGGGACCTCCGTGCTGAAGCCTTGGGTCTGTCCCCGGTCCTTTTCCCTTGTCACTTGGGCTTGTGAGGAAAGAAGTAAGTGTGCGACAACCCCTTCCGCAAGGGTCGAACTCCTCTGGGACCGATTTTTCGATTTCAACAATCGGCACACAGGCTGGCCACACATGAACAAGAGTAAAGCATAGTTAAGCCTTCAAGGGAAGCAGCGCAACCAGGGCTTCAGCCTGCTATTTCCCGCTTGGGCCAGCTCCACCTACAAGAAACAATCCACCAAGCGGCGGCAAAAAGGGCAACGGTCAGCATTCAGCTGACCAATTATAACGACCCTGCCCCTGGCACGGGGCAGCGAAATTCCTTCCCTGCAAAGCATTTTATTAACCAACATATGTATACTATAATCCACCACGACTGTGCACAACCGCACTAGCCAATACATAACACAAACGTCGGCACGATGGCCCGACGCTCCGTGCACTCAGGGCACCTTATTGGTGTATCGGAAAATCCAGGGTCCCACCACCGTTTCAAGGTCTCTCTACCTTACGGTCCAAAATGAGCATTCCTGGTCTTTATGGCGCGCAGGCCTAAGACTCTCGCTATGAGATCCTAACAGGGACTTAAGCACCCATGGTTAGACAACCATAATGCGGGTACAGATCCGCCTTGCCCGTTGCTCATCATCGTCAGTCGTCACACCGGACCGATGCGGGTACAGCATCTCCTTGCCCGTTCGCCACCAAGGCTTTTAGTTGTTGCACAACGGCCCAACAACGCACAACATGGTACTCATGACCACACGAGTTGAACACAAAGTATCAACTCTCATATTTTCCTGAACTTCCTCCAGTACTTCCTGCTGCACTAAGCCACAGGTATTCACCAAGGGACTCCATACAAACAATCAATGAACACGGAGTATTCTCTGATTTGCAAACAAAGCATCACCAATCCATACTACTCACTTCTGGATGGGCTTCACATAAAATGCCTAACCGTACTACTCACTTCCGGTTCTAATGCAACAAAGCAAGGGATGAACCACCGATCCCACGGGAATCACTTCATGTTCGACCTTTTGGTGGAGGATTCCTATGCAAATGCAGGAAAGAAGGACTTCACATGTCGGAGTGGAAAAGTACACGGTTGAAAAGGACCGCAACGCTCTTGCCTCCGCAAATCTGAATTCGGCACGCGATTCGGACCACCGAAGCACCACCGGCAGCCGGATTCCTCTTCTCCTACCTCCTCTTGCTCTCCCCTCTCTCTTCTTCTTAGAAAGAGAGCCAAAGATGAAATGAGGAATAACTTCCCCATTCCCATCCATAAACCATCAGGAGGCAAGCCAGGGCCGTTAGATCGTATTTAAAAAAAATGAACGGCCCAGAAAAACTCTGAAAATCATTTCAGATGGCCGAACACGGCATTGCACACGGCCGTGTTCCTGGTCGTGTGCCCTGTTCGCACACGAAATCGTTGACCCAGAACAGGACACGGGTTGAGACACGCCCGTGTCCAAGGTGACACGCCCGTGTCTCCCAAACTGGCACGCCCGTGTCTATGGGCGTGTTCCATAACCGCCCTACGGAACCGACGCGACCCTTAGTGGACACGATTCCTGACACGCCCGTATCAATATAGACACGGCCATGTCGAACACGACATACCCGTGTCCCGAGCCATGTACTCGCCTCTCGACACAGCCTAGTTTCCAGAGGACACAGCATGTTGACACGCCCGTGTCAACTTTGACACGGCCGTGTCGGCCCCCCTTACACTCCCATGACCTCCAGCCAGGAAATTCCTAGGGCTCCAGAACCCATAAAAACACTTCCCATACCTATTGTGTTTTTGGGGCATTACATGGCTTCGCGAGACAGGGATCCCGTCGGTTGAGTTGAAGTGTTGGCGGGCTGGTCGAGCAGTGTTGACTCGCGGGTAGGTGAGATAGTTTGTCGGCGAGGCAATTGCGGCGATTGCGATTCTCCTACGGAGATGGAGCTCAAGATCCCGACATCTCCTTTTTCTCTTTCCGGGATATCTCTTTCTTCCCTTTATGGAACGTCACAACATTTTTAACCATTTTCTTGGGGTTGTGCCGAGAGGGGGAGGCATCATCTCCCGGTCTCTTCATGGGGGCAGGAGCCAGCGATTCTTTCGCCGCCTCGGTCGCCATGCTAGCGAGGGCGAGACCTTTTGACGGCTTCACGCTGCTCTTGTAAGGAGAATGGACATGGATATTCCGCTCCCCTAAACAAACAACTCGACGATTAGAAATCGAGATGAAGGGATAACAAACGTGAAATTAAAGAAGTGTGAGTGTACCTTCTCCAGGAAGCACAGGAAGGAGCGAGTCGAGGCCTCTCCTCAAGAAATGGACTTCAAAATTCTTTCCTGTAAAGAAGTCATAGAGGACTTTGTTTGCGCCGCCAACCTGGGGAAATACGTAGAACATCTCAGCATGCGACACTGGCACGAGCGGGATACCCCCCAGGTTTCTACGGATGAAGACGAAGCGGGTAAGCCAATGGTGATTTTTGTTGGCCGTCTCACATACCTTCAGGCCTTACCCTGTTAAGTAGGAGACGTCGTCGTAGTTGGCATAGCAGATGAATAGCTTGCGGAAGATAGTCAGGCTGAATTCAATGTGCTCCAGGCGCATATAACTGGCGAAAGCAACTAAAACCGAGATGGCGTTCGGATTTAATTTCACAGGGACTACTCCAAAATACTTCAAGACCTGTTTACCCTACGGCTAGAGGGGAAATCTCAGCCCCGTATCAAAGTGCGAGACGGGGAAGGCGAGTTCACCGGGGTAGAAAGTATTGATCGACTCGCCGACCTTTGGGGGTCGCAACTCGAATCCCTCCGCAAGGAACTCGCGGGTGAAGAGGTTGTAGTCCTCTTTAGAGATCTTTCCGGGGGGAAGTCATGGTCAGCAAATCTCCTCCCGCACTGGCTACACAACTCACCCTCCTTAGCCTTCATCTTTCCCATTATAAGCGAGACGGCAAAATCGAGAGGGGCGAAGAGGGAATGGAGAGAGCAAGTAGTGAGACGAAGGAAGCAAGAGAGCAAGATATGGGACGCAAGAGGGGTGAGACAGCGCAAGTGAGTCATTCTGGTCTAGGGGGTATTTATTGTGGATAATGAAAGTGGAAAAACGGGCGGGAAAAGCATGGAGGAAGTTGGAGAGTAAGCCGTCATTTCACATTCTCTCTCTTGACCTCGAATCACATTGCCTAGTGATGACTTTTCTAATAAGCCAGAACAAATAAAGTAAAGTAAAAAAGCAATCAATTAAACATAGCCATGATGATTAAGCTCAGTAGAGAGAAATTAACAGGATAGCAATGTTATTAATTGTTTCATTCAACACGAGACGGGCATCGTGTTCGCAAGGGTTAAATTATAGGCGAGACGGCAGAATAATATAGATTGCAGAATTACGAATAAAATCAAATGAGAGAAACTATTAAACAGGGGAGATGAGGCGGAGGGTCTTCAGCTCTTGTGCCATTTCCAATGCCCTCCACCGCGAGACCCCGCACATGGGGGCCGACCAGGGACGTGAAAGGTGCGAACGGCATCAAGACCAAGGCATGCGAGATGGAGTTGTTGGTCAATCTCGTTTATAATTGCCTGAGGGTCGGTCTCGTCTATCTCGATTCTAACGTCAATCTCGGAGGACAGACGAGCGTATTCAATCTCCAGCCAGTCAATTTGCCTATCGGCAGCTTGTTTGTCATGTTCTATCTCGCGGATAATGCATATGTATTTCTGAAACATCTCGACCGTCCTACGCTTCATCTCCACCGGATCCATGGGGTCGCCCAGAGAGTCTTCAATTTCGTCTAGGTGAGGAGGAGGCGATATGACGAGTTGCCTAGAGAAGTCTTCTGCGGGCGAGTCTATCTAGGTTCCTACGCAGGAAGGACCCAAAAGAAAGAATGAGAGGTGTTCTTGCAAGAAGGCTTGGAAGTGGCGAGCGGCACAGAGGAGCGAGAGGGAAGGTCTAGTTCATCTACCTGGATTGTGAGAGGTCCCGGTGACCTGGGAAGGGTCATCAGTCTTCATATTCGGAGGGGTAGATGGCTGAGGCGAGTCAGAGTCTTGGTGATAGAAGACGGGATTATCCAATGGGTTTATCGGTTGGTGATGAGGTGCGAGATATCCCTGGTGAAACGAGTAGTGAATAAATAAGAAGATGAATAAAGGAAAAAAGAGGGGCAAGAGCAAAAATTCACCTCTCTCTCCTAAAGAGATGTGGGAGGAGGGGTACGGATTACGAAAGATGCGGGAGTGGACTCCTTGACTGAGAAGGGGGCAGCGGATTTCACTTTCTTTGGGAGAGACGATGACGGTAAGGGAGCAAGGGTGCGGACCAAAGCAGGGGGCAGAGAGGCCCTATTGGACTTGTTTTGTTTGCGCACCATCGCGATACGTTCGCGGAAACTCTGGCTATGAGACGTGATGGCGAAGGAGCAGAGGAAGGAAGAGGTGAGAGAGGGGGCACTCCCTACGCGGGGTAAGTGCCACATATTTATAGACTCTAGAGGAGGGCCAAGCAAACGAGTCTCTCATAAATGAACTTTAATGTCGCGAGCCTCAGTTGGACTTTCTTTCTGAGCTTGGGGCAACCTCGAAAAGAGCGGGGATTGTGTACAACCTCGGCCCCGCCAGAGGAGAAGGCTTAAGGAGAAGAGAGGAGCAAGCGAGAGCCCACTCGCAAGGCAAGAGGGAGCCATGGAGTGTGGCACTCGCAAGGCGAGAGAGAAGAGAGGAGCAAGTGAGAGCCCACTTGCAAGGTGAGAGGAAGCCATGGAATGGGGCACTCACAAGGCAAGAGAGAAGAGAGGTGCAGGCGAGGGCCCACTCGCAAGGCGAGAGGGAGCCATAGAGCGGGGCACTCGCAAGACGAGAGAGGAGCAGTATAGTAGGCGAGACGAGTTACTCGCAAGGCAGGATGAGGCAGGATGGGGAGAAACACTCGCCTGTGAGCGCCGGTTTGACGATGGGTCTAGCGTCGGTTCAACGATTGGTCGAGCACCGGTCCAGTTGGAAGGCGATTTTTACCTTTTTAACCACAGGTAATTTTACACTTTTGCCCTTGGTGGTCTGCATATAACCCTTCAGAACAGCGGAGTTTGGCTGTTGGCAGACCCAACCCAGGGTATTTTGGTAATTTCAGGTCGGTTCAGTTTGGTTATTGGCAGATCAAACTCAGAGGCCTATAAATAGACCAATAAGGTGCCTGGAAGAAGGTTGTTGACCCCCTTTTTTCTTCTTTCACTAAGGCACCTAGCTCAGCACTACCTAGGAACGGGAAGAATTTCTAGTTCTTCCGAGTAAGAGGTGGGACCTCAGAGCTGAAGCCCACAGTCTGTTTCAAGTTCTCGAGACTCTCATCAAGGAAGGAATTCGGGAATAATAGGTGTGAGCTGCAACTCTAGATCCGAACTCTAAGGGAAGTCGAGTTTGTGGCTTTAATAATCGTAGTTCCTAGTGTCCTCGAGAGCCCTTCACAGGGAATACCATGGGCAGTCCAAGGTTAACTTAAGCCGTAATACTAAATGTAATACAAGAGTAATTAGAAATACTCAAGGATTATACTTACACTCACACTCCCCGGTGTTGTGGAAGTTAGGTTGGGTTTCACGACCGGTAGGCTCGGTGGTTTTGGTGATGGGCAGATTAGCCCGGCGAGCCGATGGCTCGGTAGATATTTGTGACAGATGGGATTGTTCGGGGAGCTTTGGCTTGGTGGTAAAATACATTAATATTGCATGTACATAAAATATAAGGTGGTGAGTCTTAGGTATAGGAGGGTCATCGCACCGACACCAATATGTTGACTCAGCAAGTGTGCTTTAGCACTTAGGCAAATAAAGTCTGGTGCGCCAGCCGGCAAGAGTACGCAGGAGCTCCGCTTAGTGCACCAGCATTAAGGCATACGATAGGTATGATTGGTGAAAGAATTGGTTTCAAGAATGTCTAGACACCAAGAGGGGGTGAATAAGTTCAATTCTTTTTACTTAGGCAGATAATAGATTATTCACAGTATAAATAAATTTTAAAGCAATCACAGCATACAACACACCAATCACAGCAGACACACAGGTTTATAGTGGTTCCCTAAGATATGGGTACATCCACTTTACTCATTCGCCTATCTAGCAATACACTAGATTCAGCCAAACTTCCTTCCACCTTCTCAGATCCTCAAATCTTACAACTCAGAACCCAAACTGATTCCTACAACTCAGACTTCAACAAGTCCTACACATCAGGCTCTTCCCAAGAACCCTACCTTTAGAGTGAATCCACACTCCTACCACTCAGGCTATCAAGCCCTACCTCAGCCCTTATCACCAGGCCTATAGCTCAGAGAACTTAATCTTCTACCTCAGGCAAACAGCCCTACCTCAGCCTTTATAATTACAGGCTTACAACTCAGAGATTGAAATCTCTTACACTCAGATCTAAAAATAGATCTTACAAAAATTGTATAAAGAATTACTTTTCTTCCTTCACCCAGATAGAGAGAAAAGAGGGGTGAGGGAATCTTGATCAGATCTTGATTAATATGCTTCCTTCAGACCATTGCTGCAATGAATAAGATTCAACCTTACTTAGATTATTCAAAGCTTCTTGAAAGAGAGAACCTAGGTTGAATCTTCTTGAGAAGTTGATGTAGACTCAGCTTCTTCCTTCTTGCTGACTTGATTCAGCAACCATTGATAGATCCAAAGAGATGTTATCTCCTTCTCTGATTTAGAATCAGAACCTTCTTGCTGTATAGAATTCTGTGAATTCTTCTTGGAGTATTTCTCCTTCTTGTTGGATTCCCTCTAAATTTTCTCTATCTCACTCTGTGTCATTTTTTTCTGATTGCTCGGCTCTATTTATAAATCACATCAGAGGCAACCGGCTGATCCGGTGGATGATTGACATCTGACAGTTCTGACATGTCTAATAGGCCTTGACAATCCTGGCAGCTGTCAAGTCTTCTGTCTGGAGATCTGACACTTAGAGTTATTTAACTCAGCTGAATGTGTCGAGACACAAGGATAGTATGTGTCAATACAGATGAAGTATGTGTCGACACAATTACCTAGGTGTCGACACACTTCCTTTGGTATTGTCAACAAACTTCAAAAACTGTCGACACAGCTTTTATACAATGTGTTGACACAACTCCTTTGATGTTGTCGACACTCTCCAAAAACTGTCGACACAGCTCTTCATCCATTCTCTACACTCCCTTTGTAGAATGTGTCGACAAACTTCAGAAACTTATCAACATAGCTGTTGTAGACCCAAACTCTGTATGTCGACACAAGTCCTATGTGTCGACACAGCTGATGTAGACTTAAACTCTCTATGTCGACACAAGTTCTATGTGTCGACACAGCTGATATACACTTAAACTCTTTATGTCGACATAAGTCTTGTGTGTCGACAAAGCCCTTCTACTTATATCAGCACTTCAAATCTAAGTGTGTTGACACTAGTCCTGAGTGTCGACACAACTGTTGTCGACTAAAATTTCATGTGTCGACACAAGTCCTGTGTGTCGACACAACTTTGCTTCTGATCTCGACGCTGCTCCTTCAAAGATGTAGACACATTATAAATGTCTCGACACTTTTGTACTTAAAATCTTTTCATCATTCTTGTTCCTGCACAAACAAACTCAATACACCATCAAATACAACCTGATGTATATTATTGAGTTAGGTGAGGCTTCTCCAAATCAAGTACACAATTTCCAATGTACCCAATAATCTTCCCCTATTTGGAGAACTCATAACCCATAGTTAATGATATACACCAATATATAAAGAAGAAATAAGCATGATGTATTTAGCAATTTCAAATTTATTCAAGAGCAGATCTAGCATATTACACACAAATATTCAACATGAAATATCATAAGAAAACAATACAACTCAGAGACATAGATATACAAACTATTGGCAATCAATAATGTCTTTATCATATAAGCAAAAATAGGATTACAATGTCTATGTTTTTCAAAGGAACAACAAAAGATCTACATAGTTCTTCTAGAACCTAGTCAGTCTAAAATTAGGGTTAATCTGGTTCGCTGATTACAATCCCTTTTCCTGACTGAATAGTAGCTTTGACTTCAGCTTCAGTATCAGCAACAGGCTTCTTCCCCTTGATGTCTTTGGCCTTAAGTTGAGCTGCTTTCAGCTTTTGCCTCTCAAAGTAATGGAATGGTTTAGGGAAATACTTGCAAGGCTCTATGGAGTTTGCAGGAATTCTACCAGCCTTCAATTCTTTCCTAAATTTATAGATTATGTCTTATTGTGCAAGATACTTATCCCATTCCTATTTGGAGTACCACTTGCCCCTATTATACTGATTTTCAACCACTGCATTCCATGTAGTTAGGATGATGCTTCTGGAGGTTGGACTCCATTTCTCAAAGTCAGGCCTAGCCTCAGCCTGTTCTCTGAATCTCTTCTTGGATATTGAGCCTCTTGTACTTTAATTAAAACTGGATCAGCCATTTCTACTTCTTCAGAAATTAAAGGCACTTTATCCAATGGAGGGCTGTACATATCCTGGACTGCCTGATGAATTTCTTCATACTCAGGAGGGGGGTATATGACTTGAGCCACTTCAGGTTGCATCCCCTCTAATATTGTAGGTTGGCATCTAGAGTCAGTAGTGTTATTGTCATCACATAAGGGTGGATATCCCAAGGTAGCTCTGATAGTATTGGATACCCATTTGGCTTGATCAGAGCTAGCTTTGACAAGCACTCTTTCCCCCTTTATGACTTCTCGGGCAATATGATCTATGAGGTCATTTTTATGATCTCTGAGGTCATCTACTACATGATAATTTCCAGTTGTATAGTAGGCTTTAAATTTCTTTATTTGATCTGAAATAGCAGACTCAGAAGTTTTAATTACAGTATCAACTACTTCCAAATCCAATTTCATTTGTGCTTCTATAGCAGACACTTTGGTGTCCATATGAGTTTCTATGGCCGTGGTATGTTCAGTCAATTTGGTCAAATTGATGGAATATGTGTCAAGCAAGTTGTCATTCAGTCTTTTCTAATTTTCTAGCACACATCCTTGCTGAACAGCCAGTTCATCTACCTGAGTTTTTATTTCCACCTGCTACTGGGCAATGAATACCAAAGCATTACCTCCCTTATGGAAGTAGTCTGTCATCTCCTTATTGAGCAAATTTACTTCAAATCTTATAGATTTGATGTCTTGTGCCATATTAAGTTGGATTTCCTTGTGGCTTTCATCCACATATTTTTCAAGTGCATGCCTTTGGTCATCAAGTTTGTCTTGCAGTGTCACCAGTAGTGAACTGAAGTCTACTTCTGAGCAAGAGATGTCTTCCCAGCCTATAATGCCTTATTGTAGTCTGAACTCTTCTTCCTTAGCTCCATTATCTTCCTTTTCTTAAGTACTGAGGCTTCTTCCTCACTTTCAGAATCAGATGATATCTCTAGTTCCATTATTATGCCTGAAACATCTATATCTAGTCTCGGGGCTAGGTCTGGCACCTCCCCCTCAAGCCTTGCAGTAGTATGTTTATCAGCAGAAATATTTTCCTTGTGTACCTCATCTTCCTCCCCCTGGAAGTCTGTCTCTAATACATGGATTACATCAGTCTCAGGAATATGAGGTTTCTCTGGTAGATCTGTAATATGCACATCTTATGCCTCTTTTTCAGAAGTTTCTGCAGCTGTGTTGATGTCCTGAACCACTTCCATAACAGTGAGGTTTGCAGTCTCACTACCTAGCTCAGTTGCAGTAATATCTCCCCTTGGGTTTGATATCTCCTGATTATCTGTCAGATGAGCAGTCTCCCCTAGATATGAGCTTCAGTTCCAGGTGTGTGAGTGGGAGACTTCCTGGGTAGTTCAATGTTGCTTTCATCACAGCTGAATTCAACCCTTTCTTCTGAGTCACCGGAGGACTCCTCAGCTTGCATTATATCTTTCATAGATTGTCTTACCAGATTGGGCTTCTGCTTAGGTGCAGGGTCTTCTTTGGATAATACTCTGTCCCATCTAGATAGGATTCTTATATCCATTCTCCTCATGTGATTAATCTTTGAGCCAACAATTTGGTTTAGTACCTCAGGTATATTGGCAGCAAGATACGAACTCAGTATTCTGCCTAGGTTAGGCTTCTTAATGCTTTCATTAATCTTATTGAAGAAAACAGTACTCCAGTCAGTCTTTACCTTGAAGATGATTCTGGTCATTAGGCTAAACATGTAGGAGAAAATCCTATCATGCCCCCCAGTTTTGCACAGGATAACTTTCCCAACAACTTCACACAGAAACTTCCCCTTCGAGTTCATCCCTTTCCTGGTCATGGATGATCCAATGTTTGTGGTTGAGGTCAGCCCACACCATTTGAGGGCTTCTGCTGTCAATGTAGAATCAATCTCCATTTCTTCTTTAACCCTTGGTAGTTGAAGGGATTTCTCAGATTTTTGGAAGTTATTTTTACTGTTTCTCCATGAACAGTTGATTTAATCTTGTTCCCCTTCGAATTCATTGTAGTATTGGAATAGAATTCTAAAACTTCTTTCTTCCATATCCTTGTTGGTTCTGAACTAAATAATCTAGGCATGCTTCCTGGATTAGGTTGACCACTGATTTGATATCTTGTTCTGCATCATCAAACGCTCCCCGAACAAGCTCATAACCCTCATTTATGTTTTTGTCCATCCTGGGTGCCATTGGATATGAGAGAAGTAGAAGTTGAAGGGAGAGAAGAAGAATTTCTTGTCGACACTGATGGTTTAGTCTCGAGATTTCTGAGAGCGTAGTTGACAAGGTCTCGTTTCCTCCTATTTATACTTTTCTAAATAGAGAAGGTCAAAAGGTGGGCTGAAATTAGAGTTTCGTATGTCGACACAATTTTGATTATGTCGGCACAGACTGCTAAAGTCCCAACAGGGAGTTTAGAGTCTTGACCACCCTATGTGTCAACAATAATTTCTAAGTGTTGACACAAACAACTTTATGTGTCGACACCAATGTCTGAGTGTCAACAACTCTATGTGTCGACACATAACTCCTGAGCGTGATATAGACTACTTTATGTGTCGACACCAACTATTGTGCGTCAACCAACTGTTGTCGACACAAAACCACTTGAAAGAATAATATATTTTTTTCTTAATCTACCATCCTATTACAAGTTCAACATGCCTAATTCAATTTTAAAATAGTTGAATTTACTTTCATCTAGAGGTTTAGTGAATATGTCTGCTACTTGTTTATTAGTATAAATAAATTCTAGACTTATGTCCTCTTTCTCAACATGTTCTCTAATAAAATGGTATATAATTTCAATATGCTTTGTTCTGCTATGTAAAATAGGATTTCTAGCAATTAATATAGCACTAGTTGAATCACAATACAAAGGTGTTTTACTTATCTTGATGTCATAATATTCAAGTTGATGTTGTATCTAAAGCAACTGAGCACAGCAACTTCCAGTTGCTATGTATTCTGACTCTGCTGTGGATATAACAATACTTATCTGCTTTTTGTCGTTCCATGACACCGATCTTCCACCAAAAAATTGGCATGTACCTGTGGTACTTTTCCTGTCTTCCTTGCAGCCTGCAAAGTCTGCATCTGAAAAACCTGTTAGTAGAAAATCTCCATTCCTAGGGTACCATAGACCAAGATCTAGTGTTCCCTTAAGATATCTTAAAATTCTCTTTGCAGCAGAATAATGAGACTCTTTAGGGCATGCCTGGTATCTAGCACTGACACTTGTAGCATACATAATGTCAGGCATACTTGTAGTCAAGTATAGTAAAGAGCCAATTATCCCTCTATACAAAGACTCATCAATAGGTTTTCCTGCCTCATCTTTGCCTATAGGCATACTTGATCCTATTGGAGTTTTCATGGTGGAGGCAGTCTCCATGCCATATTTTTTAATCAACTCCCTGGTGAACTTAGACTGGGATATGGACAGTTCATCATCAGTCTGTCTTACTTGGAGTCCCAAGAAGAATTTTAGCTCACCCATGCTGCTCATCTCAAACTTCCCTTGCATAAGTTTGGCAAACTTCCTGCAAAGGTTGTTTTCAGTAGATCCATAGATTATGTCATCAACATATATCTGAACTAAGATGATCTTGCCCTTTGATTCCATTAGGAATAGGGTCTTTCCTATTTTCCCCCTTATGAATTTGTTCTCAATAAGGAAAGTAACAATGTCTCATATCATGCTCTAGGGGCTTGTTTCAACCCATATAAAGCTTTCTTAAGACTGTAAACATGATCAGGAAAGTGTGGATCTACAAAACCTGATGGCTGATCCACATATACTTCCTCTTTTAGATCTCCATTCAGGAATGCTGACTTGACATCCATCTGGAAGACCTTGAATCCTTTATGGGCTGTATAGGTAAGGAATAGTCTTATTACTTCCAGCCTTGCTACTGGGGCAAAGGTCTGATCAAAGTTTATTCTTTCTTCTTGTCTGTAGCCTTTTGCCACCAATCTGGCTTTGTTCTTGACAATAATGCCATTTTCATCTAACTTATTACTGTAGATCCATTTAGTCCCTATGACATTATGTCCCTTAGGTCTGGGAACCAGTTTCCAGTCTTTGCATCTCTTGAATTGGTTCAGCTCTTCCTGCATAGCACCAATCTAGTGTGAGTCTTGGATAGCCTCTTAAAACTTCTTTGGCTCCATTTGAGACAGGAAGCTTGAGCATGGTGCTGAATTCAAGCTCTTGCTTCTGGTCATCACACCATGACTTGCTTCACCAATGATTTGGTGAGGTGGATGATCACTTAAATGTCTCATAGCTAGTGGCAATCTTTGTTCAGCTTGGTGTTCTTCATTTCCTTATCTTGCTGATCCTCAATGTCTTTAGCTGGTTGTTCTTCATTCTCAGTTTGTAAGTCTTGAGCACCCCCTGGACAACATTCATCATCTTCAATCTCTTGGCCTGCTGGTTTATCTTCCCTGATGGTTAGATTTTTCATCTTGTCTTTTAAACATGCAGAACTTGAAGAAGTACTTGGCAGCTCACAGTTAATCAACTTAGACTCATCAAAGACAACATGGACTGATTCTTCTATAACTTGTGTAGTCAAGTTATAAATTCTATATGCTCTACTATTGTTGTTGTACCCAATAAATATCCCTTCTTGGGACTTGGCATCAAACTTTGTCAAATGAGACTTACCATTGTTTACTACATAACACTTGCTACCAAAAATTCTAAAATAGAATAAATTTGGTTTTCTGCCTTTCAGAATCTCAAGAGAGTCTTTTTGTGGCTTTTGGTGATGGAAGCTCTATTGAGAACATGACATGCAGTATTTACTGCCTCTGCCCAGAAATATTCTGGGAGGGAAGTGTGATTTAACAAGGTCCTACCTGCCTCAATTATAGTTCTATTCTTCCTTTCAGCAATTCCATTTTGCTATAGAGTCTAGGTGAGGAAAATTCTTGATGAATCCCAAGCCCTTTATAGAACTTTATCATGCATTCGGATTGAAACTCAGTTCCATGGTCACTTCTGATTTTGACCACAGAACTATTAAGTTCATTCTGAATTTGCTTGACAAAAGTCTGGAAGATATCTGGGGTTTCAGATTTTCTCCTTAGGAAGCAAACCTGGTAGAATCATCAACCACCACAAGAGTATAGACTTTACTACCTAGACTATGAACTGGAATAAGACCAAATAGATTCATATGTAGGAGGTATAAACACCTCACTGAGTTTTTGGTATCAAGACTATGGAAGGAAGACTTGGTCTGCTTGCCCTTTTGACAAGCTGAGCAAATTCCCTCCTTAATGCACTTAACTTCAGGACCATTACATACCAACACTTCATTAAAGAGTCTACCTATGGTCTTGTAGTTCAGGTGAGCTATCCTCTTGTGCCATTTGACATAATGAGAAACTTTCTCATCTGCAACTAGGCATATAGGAGTGTCCTCACTCTCACACTCAAAGTCTAGAAAATAAATATTTCTTCTCCTAGTGTCTGTCAAGATAACCTCTTGGTCAATTGACCTTCTAATTTGACACTCATCCTTGAGGAAAGAAATGTCATAGCCCAGATCATAAAGTTGACTTATGCTTATAAGGTTATGTTTCAAACCATTCACATAAGCTACTTGTGAGATAGTTACTATGTCATTTATTATCTTACTCAAACCTTTAGTTACCCCTTTTTCTGAGCCCCCAAAGATAACTTTGGGGCCATTCTCAATAGGAGTGAATTCCTTTAACATGCTTCTTGTTCCAGTCATGTGTCTAAAACATCCACTGTCCAAGTACCAGGTAGGGGTATGGCCACTTGGACTAACCTGCAACAAATATATTATCTAACCTTAGGACCCCAAATTTTATTGGGTACTAAGTGCAAGTTAGATCTAAACTGAACATGTCTACCATAAGTTCTTCTGACAGATAGGTCACCATTACTTCTCTGGACACTCTTATTGTGCCAGCAATTAATGGCATAGTGGCCCACTTTGCCACAGCACCAGCACTCATGCACATTGTACCTTCTTTTAAAAACTGGCTTAACAGCAATATTGTTTGCAGCTCTTAAATCAGCTGGTACATCAGCTCCTTTCTTAAGTCTTTCAGCCAGGGCATACATAGGGACTTATCTGGCAGTAGAAGTACTTGGGATATCTTGAACCATATCTGCAGCTGCCTTCTTTTCAGAATGCATACTTCTGATAGCTTCAAATATTCCTAAGTCTTCTTTGTTAATAATTTTCCCTTAACTTGATGATAAACTGGCAGACTTCTTGAGTCTGCTGATACCTTGTCCTTGAGTGTTGGGGCTGGTACACCAAACACAAATGGTCCATTATGGGCCATTTGGGTTTTCTCATGGACTGCCCAATGGGCACTAGCACCCTTGTCATTTCTACTACCTTGCTCACAGTGACCATAAATACTATCATGGTCATATATGTTAGAAGGTTGATCCACCTTTTTAAAAGAAATTGGAGGTTTGGAAGCAAGTGACTGAGCTGGATCTTTGCCTTTCCTGTTGGAATTGGCAGCTCTTGTTCTTCCTTTGAAACCTAAACCCTTTTTACCTTTTTGGGAAGAGAAGGAATCTATCAAAGGTAACACTGAACTAGGTTTTGAGAACTTAGCCACCAGCTCCCTCTCCTTTTGGGGTCTACTTTCAAGATTCATAATATGGTTATTCTTGAAAGTAATGATATCCATCTAACTAAAAGTTATATTCTTAAATTTAATAATTTCTTTTAACTTCAGATCCAGCAGTTTTACTGAGCCTGAGGCAGGCAACTTCAGAGTGCCATTTTCCTTCGCCAATTTTTTGGCTAGGAGCCTGCTTTCCTTAAAGGCTTGCAGGAGCTCTCCATAATCATCAATCGGTTGATTGATGTCTCCTTCAGATTCAGAGCCACCTTCATCTCTTGATGAAACTGCTTCTAACTCTGGGCTAGTAACATAATCTGACACTGAAGGTGATGACTATACCTTACTAGGACCAGGTTGCTCCTGGTTATGTCCATCCTCGGCTATGGTCATCAGCCCTATGCATTGGCTATCTTTTTCTTTATTGATATCATTCAGCAACTACAAGAATTTTATTTCTACAGAATCTTCCTTAGTTGAGAACAGCCCAATATAGGCCTCAGCATCCTCTTCATTTTCTGACTCTGATGAAGAAGAGTCAATCCATCTTTTCTGCTTCTTGGCCACAAAGGATTCTCTTTATTGCCTTTATGCTGGTGTTTATTTTTCTCACCAGACTCCTTTCTTTTGACAAGACAGTCTGCTATAATATGTTCTAGATTGCTGCAACAATATTAAACAATTTTAGTAGAAGTTTTGTTTACCAGGTTTAGAACCATACCTTTCCTCTTTAGAGGTTTTCTTCTTTCCCTTATAGTAATCATCCTTGGAGTAAGAAGAAGAGGATGGTCTGCTCCTCCAGTTCTTTTTCTTCAGGAACCTCTGGAATTGCCTAGAAAAGGCAGCAAAATCCTCATCAGAGTTATGGCAATCTGATGTACTTGAGTCTGAACTTTCTGAAATAGTATCAGCAACTTTTCTGGGAGGAGAAGGATTCTTTCTCTTGCCCTTCTTTGTAGCTTCAACTTTAAAAGTCACAGACTTATCTTTGTCATAAGACATACTGCTCTTTTCCTCTTCCTTCCTGGCAATCAACTACATTTCATAGGACAGCAATTTTCCAAACAAGGTTGGTGGAGGAGTATCTGTAAATCTGGCCACTTCTCTGATGGCACAGACCTTGGTATCCCAATCCTTGGTTAATGACCTTAAAAACTTGTCATTCAGTTCATAAGTGTTGAAGACCCTTCCATAAGTCATCAGTTCATTGATAATTCTGAAGAACATTTCATAGCACACAACTATGATATTTGTCTTGGCTTGTTTGAAACTTTCATACTCTTGATTGAGCATGGACATTCTATCCTATCTTACTTCTGATGTCCCCTCTATATAGACAATTAAAGTGTCCCACATTTCCTTTGAAGTTTTGCAGTGAACTAAATTCTGAAATGTAGAATCATCTATGGCACTAACAATTATGTTATGTGGCCTCTTATCCAAAGTTACTAAGATGATCTCATCTTTTGTCATCTCAGAATAATTCTTTGGAGTTTGTAAATTTGCATCAAGAACTGATGTCTTCATTGGGATGAAAGGCCTCACTTGAACTGTGATGTAAATTCTTGGATCAGATGCCTCCATGAATAATCTGACCCTCTCTTTCTATATGAGAAAAGTTTCCTTTCTACATATAGGAAGCTTCATGGATCCAAGTTCTTTGTGATTTTCACCTGAACCCATCTTGGCTATCTTATTACTGCCTTGGAGATATACTCAGACTTTTAAGTCTATTTTTAGTAAACCTTCCTCTGATGCCACTTGAAAGAATTGGTTTCAAGAATGTCTAAACACCTAGAGGGGGGGTGAATAGGTTCAATTCTTTTTACTTAGGCAGATAATAGATTATTCATAGTATAGCTAAATTTTAAAGCACTCACAGCATACAATAAACCAATCACAGCAGACACACAGGTTTATAGTGGTTCCCCAAGAGATGGGTACATCCACTTTCCCCCTTCTCCTATCTAGCAATACACTAGATTTGGCCAAACTTCCTTCCACCTTCTCAGATTTTTCAGATCTTACAACTTAGAACCCAAATTGATTCCTACAACTCATACTTCAACAAGTCCTACACCTCAGGCTCTTCTCAAGAACCCTACCTCAGAGTGAATCCACACTCCTACCACTCAGGCTATCAAGCCCTACCTCAGCCCTTATCACCAGGCCTACAGCTCAAAGAACTTAATCTCCTACCTCAGGCAAACAGCCCTACCTCAGCCTTTATAATTATAGACTTACAACTCAGATTTTGAAATCTATTACACTCAGATCTAAAAATAGATCTTACAAAAATTTTATAAACAATTACTTTTCTTTCTTCACCCTGATAAAGAGAAAAGAGGGGTGAGGGAATATTGATCAGATCTTGATTAATCTGCTTCCTTCATACCATTGCTGCAATGAATCAGATTCAACCTTACTTAGCTTATTCAAAGCTTCTTGAAAGAGAGAACCTAGGTTGAATCTTCTTGAGAATCTGATGTAGACTCGGCTTCTTCCTTCTTGCTGACTTGATTCAGCAAACATTGACAGATCCAAAAAGATGCTATCTCCTTCTCTGATTTAGAATCAAAACCTTCTTGCTGTATAGAATTTTGTGAATTATTCTTGGAGTATTCATCCTTCTTATTGGTTTTCCTCTAAATTTTCTCTATCTCACTCTGTGTCTTTTTTTTCTGATTTCTCGGCTCTATTTATAGATCACATCAGAGGCAACCAGCTGATCCAGTGGATGACTAACATCTAACAGTTCTGACATGTCTAACAGGCCTTGACAATCCTGGCAGCTGTCAAGTCTTCTGTCTGGAGATCTGACACTTAGAGTTATTTAACTCAGTTGAATGTGTCGAGACACAAGGATAGTTTGTGTCGACATAGATGAAGTATGTGTTGACACAATTACCCAGGTGTCGACACACTTCCTTTGGTGTTGTCAACAAACTTCAGAAACTGTCGATGCAGCTTTTATACAATGTGTTGACACAACTCCTTTGATGTTATCGACACTCTTCAGAAATTGTCGACATAACTCTTCATCCAGTCTCTACACTCCCTTTGTAGAATGTGTCGACAAACTTCAGAAACTTGTCAACATAACTGTTGTAGACCCAAACTCTATATGTCGACACAATTCTTGTGTGTCGACACAGCTAATGTAGACTTAAACTCTTTATGTCGACACAAGTCCTGTGTGTCGACACAGCTGATGTAGACTTAAACTCTTTATGTCGACATAAGTCATGTGTGTCGACAAAGCCCTTCTACTTATATCAGCACTTCAAATCTAAGTGTTTTGAAACTAGTCCTAAGTGTCGACACAACTGTTGTCGACTCAAATTTCATGTGTCTACACAAGTCCTGTATGTCGACACAACTTTGGTTCTGATCTCGATGCTGATCCTTCAAGGATGTCGACACATTATAAATGTCTCGACACTTTTGTACTTATAATCTTTTCTTCATTCTTCTGCTTGCACAAATAATCTCAATAAACCATCAAATACAACCTGATGTATATTATTGAGTCAGGTGAGGCTTATCCAAATCAGGTACACAATTTTCAATATACCCAACAACTGGTAGTGCTGATACCGGTTTAGAGATGGGCGAGGCCCAACCCACCACTTCTGTTTGCCAC
Organism: Platanthera zijinensis; assembly: GCA_039513925.1. Taxonomy (NCBI): domain Eukaryota; kingdom Viridiplantae; phylum Streptophyta; class Magnoliopsida; order Asparagales; family Orchidaceae; genus Platanthera; species Platanthera zijinensis. The sequence goes on along the minus strand of CM077094.1, from coordinate 29,776,183 downwards.
TACGGAGGTATCCTGGGAGGTTATGCTCCAGAAAGGGGGAACTAAAGGTCTGTGCGCATAGAGTCGTGTGAGTGTGCTACACTTGCATGAATCATTGCATATCATTACACTACACTCATACTTGCATACAACCTGACACTCCATCGTATAAATCGGTATGAGACTTTTTATATGATTGGAGCCTTGCAAAAGACCCCTTAACTTATAAGTTTTGATGGGCATTCATATAAGTTAAGTTTACGTATTCCTTAGTTTACTTTACATGTACTTACTCCTCTACTTTACTTGTTTACATTGCTGCTTCTTTATTATAGAACTGCTAGCTTGCTTTTCCTTTTATAGTTCTTTTGTATATATACCTAGTAGGATAATTGTCACCTGCTTGTTCCACTAAGCTTTCTTGTCCTCCGCTTTCATCCTCTCTGCACGGTGCCTAGGAGTCGCAGGGGTGAGGCGAGGACAATAGTGGCTTAGTATTTTGACTAACGGTTGGTGACCACATCATTTTAGGGGACCGAGTAGTAGGAGCATCAGCACCTTAAGGACAATGAGGCAGGACATGAGAAGCAGTTGTTGCGCACTACCACTACTATACGGCGACGGGTCGAGGATGGATTTCAGTTTGCTTCCGCTTAGATGTGTGAGAGAGATTATTTGTATTTGACATGTACCAGGCTTAAGCTCATATTTCTTTTCTACTCACTTTCATACTTTGTACTCATTGTGGACTGTAACACTTTTACCTATATATATATATATATATATATATGTGTATGTGTGTGTGTGTGTGTGTGTGTGTGTGTAATCTTGTGGACTTGAACTTATATTTGTTCATTTGTACTTCTACTTTCTTCATGATCGTCAATGTCGGCAAAATCGGCGTTTTGTGGTGAAGACCACCCCGAGTGTTGGTGTCGTCGCAAAACGGCGGTTCTAGGCGTAAGACCTGGTTGTGAAAGAAAAAATGGGGTATTACAAACTGGTATCAGAGTAAACCTCGATCTGAAGATAAGAAGTCCACAAAACACTGGGTCACCCCGCGCTAGCATTAGTTTGGGGACAAACTAAGCAGTGGAAGCTGTGGTGTGCCCATGTGTAAAAATCGCAATATATAGTCCATAAATCAATGGGTTAGGCCATCCCAACTAGGAAACTTGACTTACCAAGACGATTCTTAACGTATCCTTGTCAAAATTGACCCTAGTATAAATTTAGTTAAGGTACGAGGATACCCGAAGCGACTAGAGGAAGAGTCTAACGCGAGAGTAGAACCTTGAGGCTTAAACTCTGATGTCTCTACTTCACTTATCAAGTGGTACTATCACCTGTTACCTAAATTAATAGGACCAACTTAAGGAGAATTGAGGCTTACAATCCATTAACAAAATAGTAGGAGACTCGTAGACTTGACCCTCGTATCGATGGCACGATTAGGATGAGACAACCATCATACAAAACACCAAGGGTCGAATAAGAATTCAGGTTCAGAAGAGATCCATTTGGGACAGAGTCATATGTTGACCTTAAGAAGGTGGTCGTAAATATTAACCTGGAGAGTTTAAAGGTGTGGAGTATATCACCAAGTTTTAGGATGGAACCCCAACTTTAAGGTTGCATGCCCTAAGGATTGTGTGTATATCTAGCCCGAATATAACATGGTAATATCGAAGATACTTAGCCCAAGGTAGGTAGGGGCTTATCTTTTGTTTATTGGGGGCTTGTCTTTTGTTTATTGGGCAAATTAGTTATTGACTTGGGTTTCCTTAGACCTAATTTAGAAAAGTGTGGCATCACAAACATAGTGTGATTGAAGTTGATCTTATTCGAAGTAATTCGGGCAGAGATAGGATTTTGTAAGAGCGTGTTTGGAATGATGATATATAGCATTACCAGGACAATGTCATGGTAATAAGGAGGAATAATTATGAGATTTAACTATTACAAGATATCGCGTAAAATTGGATGACGAGTAACAAGATTCAGGATATCTGGGAAGATAAGATTAAATTTCTATGTTGTAACATCAGAAGTATGATGACTCTAGGAAACTGCAAGAAGTTAGCAAATAATATATTGAAGGACGTAGACCTTAGATATGACTCGTAAAGTTGAATTGATTGATTACTCGGATGTACTCGTGCGAATAAGAACATGATCACGTAGAGGAAGTTTATAGAGTCATTGTCTACACTTACAAACGAGAACTCAAATTACCGGAAGAAAATTGTGTTTATCAGAACATGTATTTCCCCGAAATAAAGAAAGATATTATGGATTTTGTGGCACATGGTGAGGTTTGTCGGCTGGAGGAGGTCAAGTGCTCAAGATGATTGTGTTGGATCAGGATGGATGGTTTATGTACAAGGAAAGAATATCAGTCTAGGCTGATCTAGGCTCTCAGTCAACTTTCAGAACAACTCTCCACCCTCAGACGAACGGGCAGACGAAGCATACCACCTTGTAACTCAAGGATCGTTTACGCTTATACATTCTGTACCACGGAGATCCATGGGAGAGACTTTTACCGCTGATCAAGCTCTCTTATAACCACAGTCATCTATCCAGTATAGGCATGATCCTCATGAGACATTATACGAACGGAGGTGCAGGACTCCACTGTATTGGATATAGGATGAGGATCCAAAGGCACTCGGCTCAGAATTTATGGAGAACCCAAATACCCAGGTATGACTGATTCGAGATAGGATGCTGGAGGTCCAGAACAGACCGGCCAAATATTAAGATCCACAACATTGTGAAGTAGAGTCTGAAGATGGAGACCATGGGTTCTTGATGATACGTCTGATGCCTGGAGTATTGAGGGTATGCGGGCAAAACAAGCTCAATCCGAGGAATATGGGTCCCTACAGGATCCTGGGGTGGATCGGCTCATTGGCTTATAGACTGGAGCTACCGCAAGAGTTAGCGGGTTTGCACGACGTCTTCCACGTCTCCTCTCTTAGGAAGACTCTACTACGGTCGGATCAGCAGGTTACTAGTATAGATGGCTCAGCAGCTTCAGATCGATTGGTCCTCTTAGAGTCGGTCAGGATAAAAGATATAGTAGTGTGAGTCTTACGGTGCGAGAAGGTTCTAGTGATCAAGATCATGTTGTCAAATCATGGACAAGAGGAGCATACCTGGGAGTCACTAGATTTGATACAGTAAAAGTACCTGTAGCTCTTTGCACCAGGTATAACTTCAATTTTTGAGGGATGTTACATTCAGTTACTCTTAGTAGAAATCCCGCAGGCCTAATCTGAATTTCGAGGATGAAATTATTATTTTATTTATTGGGATTTATAACATCTCTCAAACAACTATACTCTTAGGAGTGGTTTTTTCATGACTAGATCATGAAAAAACCCTAGGAAGCCCAAGAAGACCAAGTGAATCTAGGAATAAAGATAAGATCACCATGGTCTGTAAATAACACATTCCAACTATGAAAGTGTAAAGTTGTCAACCTAAATTACCTAGAGTGGGGTGAATAGGTGAATCGTGCGTCTAATTGCGGAATAAAAATTTTAACGATCTTGCACAAGAATTCAAGCAATCACAGAAGACAAGAAGATTTATAATAGTTCACCAATCTTGGGTACGTCCACTTTACCTCACCGATCTAGCAATTCACTAGACTCGACTACTCCACTATCTCAGATTGAAAACAATCCTACTCCTCGGAACCAAGTTCCTACAAACTCGATCCAAATGGATCTACACTCGGAAGATAAAAACTTCCTACAACTCGGAGAGCAACGCTCCTACACTCGGAGAAAATCTCCTACAATAATAACAAAGAGATTTGGAAATACAAACACAGTAATTTCTTAGATCTGGAAAATAAGTCTCTAGGTCTTTTTCTTGAACTTTGCGGCTCTGTCAGAAATGGTTGAAGAAGACGTGTAGATCTTACCTGAGAAAGCTTTGACCTACTCGATCAAGGAGAGGATGAGGATCCCTTGAACAACAAGTCTTTCTTGATCGAAAACAGGAAACTTGATCTACTCGTGAGCGGCGGTGGCGGCTTCAGAATTTGTTCCTTTTTGAGAGAAATATGGCCGATCCAGAAGATTTCAAAGGTACGGACTCCTGCTTCTTGTAAAATGTTAGGGTTTGGTCTTAATGAAAAGACCTTATATAGGATTACCCCTAATAGTTAGAAAAGACATTAATGACGACACGTGGACCAATCACATCAAGTCATTTGAAAATCTGGCCGATCTGGACTTAAACAATTTTCTGAAAAATTTGACCTACAGTTCTTGAGAAGTAATATTAGTTGTCGAGAACTAGTTTGATTTCTCGAGAACTATACTGTCTGGAACTAAAGTTAGTTTTCGAGACTTCGGGGCTAATACTTCTCGAGACCAATCTGGACTTCTCGAGAACCATAAGCTGACTTCTCGAGAACTATGAAGCTAAGCTTCTCGAGAACTATAAGGACTTCTCAAGAACTACTCGGGACTTCTCAAGAACTATAAGAACTTCTCGAGAACTATACTGGACTTCTCGAGAGTTCGGACTTAGGAAAAAAATTCTTGAAGCTGTCTGGACTTCTCGAGAATTAAAAGCTGGGACTTCTCGAGAACTTTGAAGCTAAGCTTCTCGAGAACTATAAGTGTTTGAACTTAGAGAAAATTTCTCCTAGTCTTGTCTTCATCCCATGCTCCAAGTGTTTTAACATAAAGTGTATCCCAATTGAGAGGCTACACATGAGTCAACACCTTGGATCACACAGTGAGGGATTACACTGTATGATCCTGTGTTCCTGATACATTATAGACTGACATTGGTCTACACTTAGCACTGATAATCTGCAAACACACAACTAGAACAAGGATATCAAATACAACTTAATTCACCATAGTTCAAGGGTGACTTCAAGCAAATCTGGGTTATTGTGGATGCAATACCCAACAATCTCCCCCTATTTATAGAAGTCAAAACCCTCTACACTAAGGTGAATTATAACAATAAAGAAAGAACTGGAAATGAATAATTTAATCTAAGTGCAATAAGAGATTAATTGAACACACAATTAGGCAAAACTAGAAGTTGTATATATGTAATGTTTTAGATTTTTAATCAACAACCATTTCATCAAAATTCTCAAAAACATATCAACAAGAATTCATCCTTTGCCCAATTGTTGCCTGTCCTGCTTCTCCTGCTGTCTCCTCTGATAGCTGAAGGGCTTTGGATAGTACCTTGGAGGCTTTGGAGGAGCTTTAGGGTTATTCTTGTCATACTCTCTATCATATATTCTTCTCTTGGTCATGGACTTCTCATATAATTCCCAATCAGAGGAGCTATAGTGGAGATTCCTGCTTTCATTAAAGTCCATGACTAATTTGAGAGTGTCAAGAATTAAGGCTTTAGAAGTAGGACTCCAGACTTCTGCAAACTCTTGGGCTTTCCTTTTCTCTGAGTCAGGCTTGGGGGCACTTCTGCTTGTAGATGGGCCTTCTCCATACTTCCTTTTCTTGGGGATGTGAATTTCAGGTAGATCTTGAGGAATAACATCATCCCAAACCTGGGAATAGGAAGCAGGAGGAGGTACCTGGTCTTCTGGCCTTGGAGAAAAGGTGGGCATTTGAGATTGAGGCATCTGGCTGGATTCTCCTTCAGCAAGGGGGTTGAGGTGATGTGAATCACATTTGGATCAACTTGATAAGCAGGGAAGATCAGATTATGAGTCCATATAGCAGTATCATGTGTAGAATTTTACAGATTGAATTTGAGCTAAAACATTCTTATTTATTTCAGTAAATTTCTCATTCCAGAGAGTTTGTGCATTGACAGCAAGCTTTTTCACTTGTTCTTTCACTAGATTCTCCCCCTTTCTGAATTCTACTGAGAGCTTCTCTATAGCTTCCTCTTTGAAAGTTCCAACTTCATTGCAGATTGTTTGTAGATTTTCTTTGGCTTTCTTCTCTAGATAAATCTGATTGTTGGCAAGAGTAAGAGACTGTTCCATAACCTGACCAACACTAGTAATTGTGTGGTCTATAGCTTTTCCACCTATTTGAAACAGACTTTTGAGAGAGTCAGTGTTATGTTGTATTTCAGCAAATCCTCGGCTCATTTCTTTTTCCAGAGCAATCACTTTGTCTTGCACTATTTTCAGAGAGTCATTAAAATGTTTCCTTTGTTCAGCCAGCAAAATTTCAATCTTACTCAAAATGTCAGAAGAGAGAGGGGCATCAGCAGCAACAACAACAGAAGTAACAGCAACAGCAGAGGTACTTGGGGGTGGAGGAGGAGCTACCCAGGGAGGGATCTCTTCCACTACCATAGAGCTCTTGGCTCTTACTATGTGAAGGACTGTATCAGCCTCCTCATCAACAATTCTGGGGAGGGAGAAGTCAAGGTTCTTGAGAGGGGCTTCCACCTCTTCAGGTTCTGGCTCATCCTCTTTAGAGAGAAGGATGGTCTCTGGTACTGAAGTGTGTTTAGCTGGAGTAGAATCTTTCCTTGGAGAGGGAGAAGGAGTCGGAGCTGGAGTAGATTAGGGTGAGGATAGTGGAGATGGTTCTTTTGATGGTTATACAGTGATTTCTGTGTTTAGGAGAGGAAGTGGTTCATCTGAAGTGAGTTCTTCAACCATACTATCAATTTCTTTAGCTGTTGATAAGTTGTAAATATACCTATATTTTCGTATTTTATTTAAGTTAATTTTGTTTCTTTTTTGTCTTTTTTATTTGTTTTATTCAATAAATTGCTTATTTTTGTAAATATTATTTCTAACTTAGCTTTATTTTTATTCCAGAAAAATTCCAGAAAAAGTCAAAATGTTGACTGACACGCCCGTGTCACATGACCGACACGCCCGTGTCACATGACCGACACGCCCGTGTCACGCCCTCGATGATCGCCGACCATAGGTGCCAGCTCGACGATCGGCGATCATCAAACCAAGCTCGACACGCCCCTAGACACGCCTGTGTCAAGGTGTGACACGGGCGTGACTTAGCCACCTGGCCCGACGTGACGCACGCTACTTTGCGGCCGGACCACGCCCAGATCGACCTCCCCGACACGCCCCAGTCACGCCCGTGACTGACACATGTCACGCCCGTGACCTAGGGCGTGACCGCCACGTTTTCTGCCGAAGTCAACTTTCCAGTCAAGTCACCCGATCAGCTCATGAATAGTGTCGACACGCCCCCCCTGTCACGCCCTAGTCACGGGCGTAACCAACCCGAAAATTTGTCTATAAATAAGAGCTTCCAGGAAGCTTATTTTGTCCACTTTTTTGGTCCATCTTACTTAGGGGAGGTGCTGCCCGTTTGGCTTCTAAGCTATGTAAGGAGAATTTCTCCCTATCTTTCTTAGTTTGTATTAGGTTGTTTGTTTTAGCTTTTCATGTAATAGCCTTTTTATTCAATAAAATGGTAGATTTTCTATCTTGCAAAGTTGAAATGTTCAATTGGAAGCGCTCTTCTTAAGTAATTTTTTCGTTCCCTTTTTGTGATTCTCTTTTTATGTTTTCTTTTTAGCTTTCATAACTTAGTTTAGGATTTTCTTGCACTTTCTAGCCGTTGTTATGCCTGTTTTATTTTCATTTTCCGCACTTTTTAGATTTAGCTTTTCTCCTTTTTCCTATTTTTTTCATTCATAAGGCTTTATAAAAACTCATCTAAAAGTGTTATTTTCATTTTTCTTTAACTTAGGCTCTTTAGGATCGTAAAACTTTTTGTCTTTTTTTGTTTTTATTTTCACTTTTTATGAGTTTTTATAAAAATATAAGAATGAAAATATAGTCGTTATAATTTTTCGCTCACTTTGTTTTAACTTTTTATTTGCAAAACTTTTAGTCCCTTTAATTTTTATTTCATCTTTTTATGCATTTCTTGCAGTTGTTTTAATTTTTCGAGTACTTTCATTTTGCGTTTATTTGCAAAACAATTTCGCTCGGTTAATTTTTATTTTCACTTTTTATGCATTTCTACCGCATTCTAGCGGTAGAAATGCAGTCGTTTTAATTTTTCAGCAACTTTGTTTTTCTTATTTTTGCAAGTGTGTGTGCGTGTATGAGTTAGGTTTTATTGCTTTATTTCAACTTCTGTAGAGTGCGCGTGTGCGTATGCATTTATTTCTGCCTACTCGTTAAGAGTTAAATGGCGCTCTGCTTTCATTTCCCGCCCACTCGTTTGAGTGGGACTTGTCTTTTTACTGCTTTCATTTTCTTCCTACTCACTTGAGTAGGAAAACTTTGTGTGGGTGCGTGTGTTTTCATTTCTGTAGAGTGCGTGTGTGTGTTTTACTTTCAAGTAGAGTGCGTGCGTGTATAAGATAAATTTACTCCCGCCCACTCATTTGAGTCGGGACTTGCAATTTTATCGCTTTCTAAATTATGTAGAGTGTGTGCGTGTAGGAGATAATTTTGACGCTTTATTTATCGTTTTCTTCAATTAAGAAGAGTGTGTGCGTGTGTGCATTTATTTCCGCCTACTCATTTGAGTAGGGCTTGCTTTATTTAATTTTCTTTATGGTTTTGAAGTGTGCGTGAGTGCCTGCATCAATTAGCCTTCAATTTATCTAATTGTCCTATTTTTTGTGTTTTCTCTTATAATTGTTCAGTGCTTAGTTTAACACTCACGCTTCACCTAAAAACATAAAGCCGTCCCCATACCGATGAGTGGCTAATCTCTATTAGCCTTCGGCATCGAAGAGCATTGGGACATATAAAATGATTTGAAATAATTAAAAAACTTTATTTTTATTTTAATTTAAGGACTTAAGGTTTACCCCGGGTTAACGACGCATAGGACCACATAATCGATGTCTGGGCTCTATTTCCGTTATCCATACGCGACGCCGAGAGGCTGCACGTATGGACCGATCCCCCTTGGGTAAAGAGAACTGCGTACGCCCCCTCGAAAGAGGAGACGCGTAGTTCTGCCGGATTGGGTTCCCCACCCAATAGCGGGGTTCTTAGCGTAAAGCGGGCATTAAGAGGAATCCTTCGTCGGTCTAACGATCGGTCGAATAGTCTTAATGTTTAGGTGAGCAATATTCCTAGAGATAAGTGCGCTCATATTTTTGGAACCCCCACGGCCAAGTGCCTTTTATTAATTTAAAAACAAAGTTTAATAATTGTTGAGAATTATTTTAGTCTTAATCCGATTCGATGCCGAGCGTTAACCCGTCATCAAACTAACTTAGCAAAATCCTGCTCTCTTTCTTTCCGTTTTAATTAAACTAAAAAATCCTACCTTACTATTAGTAAGATAATAGTGTTCCTGGAAGAGTAGATATAATCAACGCGTCCCCGAGAATAATACGACCTCGGTATTTTCCCGAATACCGAGTACTACTTGCGATAGGTGCACTTGCCTCCTCTCGTTAGAAAACTCGATCTTCTAACCGGCCCGCGGAATCTGACCATTTCGAACCACCCACAGTCGGTCTCTGTTCCGCGGCCATCAAGTTTTTGATGTTCTTGAGGGTTTCCTGTACTTGAACATCTGAGAAGGTGGCATCTAGAAGATCTGCCACTGGGATTTTGAGAGGAGATCTCACTGTGAGAGGAGGAGAAGGAATCCTGGCATCTTGAGCAGAGAGTGCAGGCTCCCCCTTAGTTGTTGCACTAGAAGATTCAGCAACATCATGTGAAGGAGGAGATGGGGTCCTGACCTCTGAGGCAGAAGCTGCAAGTTCTTTAGCTAACTGCTTGGGATTCTTCAGCTTTAATTCTCATCTTTGGATGGAGGCCAATGAAATCTTTTTCAGGTAATGGATCTGAGTACCTTTAGAGGTTTTGAAGGTGATAGGATCGATCTCACACAATAATAAAGAAATTATCCTTACAAACTTGGGATCCTGGATACTGTCCCTGATCATATCAAATAACATCATTCCATATTGAAATTTCTTCCTGCAGATAACAGCTGTCATAACATCAAATAGGTCATTGGTTATAAAACCAATGTACCCTGTTCTGCACCACAAAATCTTTCCAATAATGTCTACCAGAAGCTTGCCTACATTATTCAAGGCATTACTCCTTAATGAGATGACATCCTCAGAAACTCCCTAGAAAGAGCAAGTTCTGTAAGAATCTTCAGTTGTTAGGTCATCCTTTTCATCCACAACAGGCAGCTTTAGGAGCTTTGAAACTATGGTTTTGTTCAACTTGATTTTGATCCCCCTGACTTTATATTTCAAAATTGTACCATTTCTCCTTACCTTGGCATTCCTGAAGAATTCCTCTACATCTGGAAATAAAATATTGCATGGTTCTGAAAGAACGAACATCAGATCGGCTGTTTCCAGGAAAAGGAGCAAGTTCTTGAAGTCATCAGAAATGTCTGCAATCCCTGCGAAGACGAGTTCACTACCGACTCCTATTTTCGAACTCTGCGCCATGGACGCTGACGACGGTGACGGATGGAGCGCAAGACGATGGCTGCGACGAAGCTTTCTGTCGGCGGAAGATGAAGAGTTTTCGAGAAGACTGATGTCGAAATGGAGGTTGATTTTGGATTTCTAAAACATTATTTATATATATATAACCCTAGTAATGTCAATTAAGTGTCTAATTAATCTAGAATTAGGGATGAAATCAAGCGGGTTTTCGAAATAGAGGAAATTAATCAGAAATCGAAGAAGGACGGGCATTTCTCGAGAGGTGGGGTTAGTTCTTGAGAACTGTCAGAGAACTTCTCGAGAAGTATGATATTAGTTCTCGAGAACTTAAGAAAATTCTCGAGAGACAGATCAAAGTTCTCGAGAAGTACTCTGAGTTTTCAAGAATTAGTACTTTACTTTTCGAGAAGTAGACTGAGTTTTCGAGAACTACCTTCCTCTTGAGAAATTTCTGACTTTTTTGAAGTATCCTCGATTCTTGAGCTTTGAACTGATTTCCTGTGACTTATCCTTCTTTGTTCAGCATCCCAAGTTAAGTTTTGAAGAAATTTAACTTGGTCTTGTCCAGCGGCTTCGTGAAAATATCTGCAACTTGCCGATCTATTAGCATGTACTGCAGATCCATATCCCTTTGCTCCACGTGCTCCCGGATGAAATGATATCTGAGCTCGATGTGCTTTGTCCGGCTGTGCAATACTGGGTTGTTTGCGATTGCGATTGCGCTGGAGGAGTCGCAGAACAATGGAATGTCTTTGACCTTCATATTGTAATCTTCTAGCTGGTTCTTTAGCCAAAGCAATTGTGCACAACAACTGCCGGCAGAGATGTATTCTGACTCGGCCGTTGAGATTGCGACACAATTTTGCTTTTTGCTGCTCCATGAGATAAGCCTTCTTCCAAGGGACTGACACGTCACGAAAGTGCTTTTCCTATCATCTTTGCTACTTGCAAAGTCTGCATCTGAAAAGCCAATTAGTTCGTTGTCATTACTTCTTGGGTACCATAAGCCAAGATTCGGTATACCTTTAAGGTATCTCAAAATCTGCTTTACAGCAACATAGTGAGATTCCTTATAGTTCACTTGGAATCTAGCGCAGACACATGTAGAGAACATTATGCTTGGTCTACTGGCAGTAAGGTAGAGCAAGGATCCAACTATGCTTCTGTACTTGGTTTCATCAAAAGGTTTCCCTTTCTCATCCTTGTCCAGAGACATAGCTGAGGCCATTGGAGTCCTCATAGAGGTTGCACTCTCCATTCCGAATTTATTAATCAACTCCTTGGTGAACTTAGTCTGAGAGATGAAAATTCCATCTTCAGATTGTTTCACCTGAAGTTCTAAGAAATACTTCAGCTCTCCCATACTACTCATTTCAAACTTCCCTTGCATAAGTTTAGAAAACTTTTTGCAGAGGTTGTCATCTGTAGAACCAAATATAATGTCGTCGACATAGATTTGCACTAGCAAAATCTTGCCTTTAATTTCCCTAAGAAATAATGTCTTGTCTATCTTTCCCCTTGTTAACTTGTTCTCGAGGAGAAAGCTAGACAGCATTTTGTACCAAGCTCGAGGAGCTTGTTTCAAACCGTACAGCGCTTTCGATAATAAATAAACATGCTCAGGAAAGTTAGGATCAACAAAATCTGGGGGTTGTTCCACATACACCTCTTCCTATATGTCACCATTCAGGAAGGCGGACTTCACGTCCATTTGGTAGACTGTGAAGCCCTTCAGTGCAGCATAAGCCAGGAACAGTCTGATGGCCTCTAGCCTTGCCACTAGAGCGTATGTCTGGTCAAAGTCGATCCCTTCTTCTTGACGATATCCTTTGGCGACGAGTCTAGCCTTGTTCTTTATGATTGTCCCATCCTCGTCCATCTTGTTCCTATAGACCCACTTTGTTCCGATGACATTTTTACATTTGGGTCTTGGAACAAGCTTCCAAACTTTGCAGCGCTTGAACTGATGCAGTTCTTCTTCCATGGACAAGATCCATGATGCGTCTGAGTTTGCTTCTTCAAACTTCTTTGGTTCCACCTGTGAGAGAAAACTTAAATAGAGATTCTCGTTAGTTGTACCTTGACGAGTTCTGACACCATCCTGGGGATCTCCTATGATTTGGTCCATTAGGTGATCCTTTAGATGTCTGAGCTCTAGATTCCTCACATCTGGGACTTCTTCAGCCACTGGAGTGACTTCATCAATTTGGATAATATTTTTATCTTGATCCTCTACCTCTCCAATAGGGGTTGGAGAGGTGATCTTGATGAACTTTTCATCTTTACCTTTGGTCGGTTCATCCAAGCTGATCTCTTTAAGCCTTGTACCTGCATCTTCAACAAGCACGCTAGACGATTTGCTTTGCAGTAAGCTCGTCTCATCAAATACAACATGTATGGATTCCTCTACAACCAGAGTTTTTCTATTGAAAATCTTGTATGCCTTACTATGGCTACTATATCCTACAAAAATACCTTCAAAACTTTTCTCACTAAACTTGGTAGTATGATACTTACCATTGTTAAGTACGAAGCATTTACAGCCAAAAATTCTAAAATATGATACAGTCGGTTTCCTGCCTTTTAGAAGTTCATAAGGTGTCTTATCAAGATTCTTGTTTATGAGGGCTCGATTTTGCACGTGACATACAGTGTTGACGGCTTCAGCCCAGAAGTATTCCGGTAGTGAAGCGTCACTCAACATGGTCCTGCAGGCCTCTATGAGTGTTCTATTCCTTCTCTCAGTTACTCCATTTTACTGTGGAGTACGAGGAGAGGAAAACTCATGAAAGATACCTAGGCTTTCACAAAATTCTGTCATGGCCCCAGACTTGAACTTCATTCCATTGTCACTTCTGATTTTGAATACGGAACACTTGTATTCATTCTAGACCTGCTTGACAAAATTTGTAAAGATATCGAAGGTATCTGACTTGTGTTCTAGAAAGAACACCCACGCAAAGCGTGAGTAGTCATCAACAATTACCAACGTATAATTCTTACCTCCTAAGCTTCTAATTTGCAGTAGACCGAACAAGTCCATATGAAGTAGGTGTAAACACCTATTAGAGTTTTGCCTATGATGCTTTTAAAGGTTGCCCTTGTTTGCTTGCCTTTTACGCATGCATGACAAGGTCTCTCTTTGACGTGCTTGACATTTGGGGCATCACGTACTAGGTTCTGGGAGAATAATTTATTAATGGTTTTAAAATTAATATGTGCTAGCCTCTTGTGTCATTGGTCACCAAGAGACGCACTATCTTTTTCTAAAAGACACACTGGTGTAGAAGAGTCTATACAAATGAAATTTAAGCAAAATATGTTCCTCCTTCGAGTGCCTGATAGAATTGTTTTTATATTGTCAACAGACTTTATCAAGCACCTGTCAGCGTGGAATTCAACTATGTATCCCTTGTCACATAGTTGACTTATGCTTATGAGATTGTGTTCCAATCCCTCCACATAGGCTACATCCGAAAAGGATACACTACCGTTAGTGATCATACCGTAGCCTTTAGTTATCCCTCGGTCTGAACCTCCAAAGATGACCTTTGGTCCGTTGCATACTAAAGTGAAATTCAGGAGTAGGCTTCTTGTCCCAGTCATGTGCCGAGAGCATCCACTGTCCAAGTACCATATTGACATTTTGGTGGCCTTTGGACATACCTGCATTCATAATCACTTTGTCTTAGGAACCCAAACATTTTTGGGTCCTTGATCTCGGGTTAGAACACTCCCCCTACGAAGATTAGCATTCTGAGTGATCAATCTCATGTTGCCAACTTGAGGAGTAGCAACCTTCCTGGTATTAAACCAACAATCGATGGCAAAATGACCAATTATACCACAGCACCAACAGTCAAACATGTTGTATTTTTGCCTTACGTACTCCTGCTTGACCTTTTGAGATGGTGGTCTAGCAGAGGTAGCATTCTTGGAGGAGGAAGCTACATGGTGATGGCAGTCACATGATTTCTTCTCCTTTGGAGGCCTTTCCCCAACGGGCTTTACTTTAGGTGCTTTCTTGAAGTTGTGGCCATGATTATAAGGACCATAGCCCTGAAGAATCACTTCTTCATAAGGTGCCTTAAAGACACTCTCACCAAAGTTCTGAGGGCGAGTCCATCCTTGGTACCGAGACTTTGGATCTACATAAGTAGGCTTGGTCAAGTGACCATAGGACGAGTCCAGATCAAACTTATTTGTTGGAAAGATAACTTTCTTAAAGACAGTCAGATCCATAGGGGCTTTTCTCTTTTCTTTGGCCAAGGCCTTCTTAGCGGCCTTATTCTTCCGTTGAGCCTTGTTTCTCCTAGAAGATTTACTAGGAGCATCAACATAGCCTAGTCCAACTCCTTGGGCCTTAGCTGAGAATTCAGCAATGAGTGGAAGAACTGTCTTAGGCTTAGAGAAACTTTCAACAAGTTTCTTCTCAGCCTCGAGTTGTTCTTTCAACTCTTTGATGATTTCCTCTTTAAGGTCGAGGTGCTTAAGAGCTTGATTGTATTCTTCAATATCAAGATTGAAGTTCTCTTGAAGAGAGTCAGTCTTAGCGACTTCTTCTCTCAAGCTGCTCTCAATAGCCTTTAGAGACTTAATCTCTTTTGCCTGAGTTTTCATGACTAGAGACATTTGTCGTAAGTCATGATCAACTCCTTGTACTTGGAAATAAGTTCCGACTCATCGTCAGAAGAGCTGTCCTCATGATCATACTCAGAACTTTCAGATTCAGAGATAGGAGTGTGAGATTTTACCTCCCCAGTGAACTGGGGCTCTTGTTCGTCATCTGATTGAGTCATGAGCCCAAAGTATGCTTCCTCTTCTTCACTCGACTCAGATGAGTCGGAGTCGCTGAGAGTCTTGCCCTTCTTGGCCAACAGGCTCTTCTCTGTCCTCTTCTTATGGTATGAGGACTTCTTTTCCTCTCTTCTGTCACCCTCCTTCTTCTTGTGGGGGCAGTC
This sequence comes from Platanthera zijinensis, assembly GCA_039513925.1. Lineage (NCBI taxonomy): Eukaryota > Viridiplantae > Streptophyta > Magnoliopsida > Asparagales > Orchidaceae > Platanthera > Platanthera zijinensis. The sequence continues at coordinate 29,760,848 of CM077094.1, read as the reverse complement.
AGCTATGACGTGACCTGGTTTGTTACAACAGTAGCAAACAATGTCAGTAGAAATCTGTTTGTTCTGTTTAGAGGTATACCTGTCATGGCTACTTGAGCCTTTCTTTCGCAGATCACTGTCATGTCATGATCTTCTGTATGAGGCATCCTTGCCTCTCAACTGCTTCTTCTTGCTCAAGAATTTCTTGAACTGTCGTGAGAGCAACGAGAACACTCCTTCAGATAGTTCTGAGCCCGAGGTGCTTGGCTCAGAGTTTTCTTCTTCACTCACTTCTTGAGCAGGTGCTGGTGAGGCAGCTTTTCCCTTCCTTGAACTGTTTGCCTTTAATGCAACCGACTTCTCTTTTGAGGAGAAGAAACTTTTCTCTTCTTCAGCTTTTCTGGAATTGATCTGCAGTTCATAGGACATCAGCTTGCCAAATAGATTCTTTGGGTCTGTCTCAGCTAGTATGCCAAACTCTCGGATGGCACAGACTTTATTGTCCCATTCCTTTGTGAGAGACCTCAGAAACTTATCATTCAACTCCCCATTAGTGAAGACTCGACCATACACTCTTAGTCCATTTACTATCTTGAAGAAATTCTCAAAAGTATCTGCAATGGTCTCCTTTGACCCTTGCCTGAAGGCTTCATATTTCTGGTTTAGTAGGGATCTTCTATCATCCGTCACTTCTTCAGTACCTTCCATCAGAGTTACTAGAGACTTCCACATCTCCTTAGTCGATTGGCAGTGAATCAGATTCTGCAGCATCGAGTCATCGACTGCACTTACTATAATATTTTTAGCTTTCTCTTCCAAAGATACAAGTGCAATCTCGTCCTTATCTAGATCCATCAATTTCTTAGGAACATTCTTGGTTAGATCTATAGTGGAGGTAGTCATGGGGACGTAAGGACCTTCTTCAACAATCATGAAGATCCGGGGGTCCACAGCTTCCATGAAAAATTTGATTCTCTCTTTCCACATGGGAAAGTTATTCTTTGTGCACAGGGGAAGCTTGGCAAAATCTTTGGCCTTGTCCATTGCTTGAATATCCAAGTGACAACTTTCGAGAGGAAATTGATTAAGGTGTTAACCTTTTAACGACCAACCTCCCTCTGATACTAATTGAAAGTGTAAAGTTGTCAACCTAAATCACCTAGAGGGGGGTGAATAGGTGAATCGTGCGTCTAATTGCGGAATAAAATTTTAACGATCTTGCACAAGAATTCAAGCAATCACAGAAGACAAGAAGATTTATAGTGGTTCTCCAATCTTGGGTACGTCCACTTTACCTCACCGATCTAGCAAATCACTAGACTTGGCTACTCCACTATCTTGGATTGAAAACAATCCTCCTCGGAACCAAGTTCCTACAAACTCAATCCAAATGGATCTACACTCGGAAGATAAAAACTTCCTACAACTAGGAGAGCAACGCTCCTACACTCGGAGAAAATCTCCTACAACAATAACAAAGAGATTTGGAAATACAAACACAGTAATTTCTAAGATCTAGAAAATAAGTCTCTAGGTCTTCTTCTTGAACTTTGCGGCTCTGTCAGAAATGGTTGAAGAAGATGTGTAGATCTGACCTGAGAAAGCTTTGACCTACTCGATCAAGGAGAGGATGAGGATCCCTTGAACAACAAGTCTTTCTTGATCGAAAACAGAAAACTCGATCTACTCGTGAGCGGCGGCGGCGGCTTCAGAATTTGCCTTTTTTAGAGAGAGACAGCCGATCCAGAAGATTTCAAAGGTACGGACTACCGCTTCTTGTAAAATGTTTGGGTTTGGTCTTAATGAAAAGACCTTATATAGGATTACCCCTAACGGTTAGAAAAGACATTAATGACGACACGTGGACCAATCACGTCAAGTCATTTGAAAATCCGACCGATCTATACTTAAACAATTTTCTGAAAAATTTGACCTGCAGTTCTCGATAAGTAACATTAGTTCTCGAGAACTAGTTTGATTTCTCAAGAACTATAATGTCTGGAACTAAAGTTAGTTTTCGAGACTTCAGGGCTAATACTTCTCGAGACCAATCTGGACTTCTCGAGAACCATAAGCCGACTTCTCGAGAACTATGATGTTAAGCTTCTCGAGAACTATAAGAACTTCTCAAGAACTACTCGGGACTTCTCGAGAACTATAAGAACTTCTCGAGAACTATACTGGACTTCTCGAGAGTTCGGACTTAGGAAAAAAATTCTTGAAGCTGTCTGGACTTCTCGAGAATTAAAAGTTGGGACTTCTCGAGAACTTTGAAGTTAAGCTTCTCGAGAACTATAAGGACTTCTCGAGAACTACACTTCTGCTTTTCGAGAACTATAGAATGCTTCTAGAGAACATCTAACTCTACTTCTCGAGAACTATGAGGCACTTCTCGAGAAGTGGACTTAGAGAATTTTCTGAACTTAGAGAAAATTTCTCCTAGTCCTGTCTTCATCCCATGCTCCAAGTGTTTGAACATAAAGTGTATCCCAATTGAGAGGCTACACATGAGTCAACACCTTGGATCACACAGTGAGGGATTACACTGTATGGTCCTGTGTTCCTGACCCATTATAGACTGACATTGGTCTACACTTAGCACTGAGAATTTGCAAACACACAACTAGAACAAGGATATCAAATACAACTTAATTCATCTTAATTCAAGAGTGACTTCAAGCAAATCTAGGTTATTGTTGATGCAATACCCAACAAACTATCTAACCTAGGGTTTGACTTTAAGGCATCACCTTGACTCTTTGACCCCACCATAACATCCATAGCCCTTTATGAGGTTCATTGGGTCACAAATGACTCATTGGGGTCAACAAAAGTGGTCAAGTTGACCAAAGTCAACTTTAACCCTAAAATAGTCAAAGTGAAATATCTAGAGTCAATGGACCTCCAACTTGCCAAGATGACCCCACCTAAACCTCCCTAACCATTTAAGAGGTCCATTGGGTCACTAAGGACCCATTTGGGTCAACCCAAGTGGTTAAGTTGACCAAAATCAACTTAAACACTAAAGTGATCAAAGTGCCCTAATTAAGGGTCAAGTGTCCTACAAGATGTCAAACCAAACCTACCCAAGTATCCCTAGACCTAAGTAGAGGCCAATAGGTCACTAAGGACCCATTGGGATCAACCCAAAAGGTCAAATTGACCAAAGTCAACTCAACCCTAAAATAGGTCAAACTAGCCTAAATGACCTAACCAAGCCCAAGCCACTTGGGCTAAGCCCAACTTGAGTGGCCCATTAACTTTAGGGGGCTGATATTTACATGGAATGCCATCTAAATTTCGGAGGGGATGACTAGGAGAGAGAAAATGGGAGTTTTCCTTTAATGGAGGAGAAAGAAAGAAGAAAGAGAGAAGTGGAGGGAGGCCATGGGTCACTCCATTCATCTCCCCATTGCCTCCATTCATCTCCCTTGCCTCTTGAGATGATGATGTTATCAATTTCAGCCAGCCAACACTAATGGGGGGAGCCCAACCACCATGGCCAACCTCCCCTTCACCTTCCCTCCCATGAAAATTATAAATCCCTCTATTCAGCCCTCCATTCCCACTTTTCACCATCCCATCACCTTCAAAACGTCCTTGGCAGTCAAAATAATGTATTGGATCAATGGTTTTGGTAGAGGATCGAGGAATCGGGCAAGCTCGCCAGAGAGAAAAAACGACGTGGCCGACCGGCGCCACCGCAGTCGCCGAACCCCAAACAAGGTCCGCTTCTCCTCCTCTCCCCTTGTGCTAGTATCTAGATCAAATTAGGCCAAGAAATCGGGCTCAAATGAGCCGATCCAAGTGATAAAAAATGGAGTTTTCCGGTTTTTTATGGTGACGGGTTTGCCGGAAACCACCACCTTCGGCGGCCAAACCACCGCCGGGCGTTAGCCACCACCTCGACGGAGGTGGTGGTGGTGGTGGCTGGACAGGGAGGTGGCCAGATGGTCGGAGCTGGCACACGTAAAAGCTACAGGTTGAGCGCTTGTTTACGGGCTGTTGTTCGGGTTCATGGGAGAAGATGAACAGTCTTCTTATAAAATTTTTAATATAATTATATAAGCATAGTGATTTATTACTCTTAAACATACATCTTTTTGATGTTGTCAAATAAGGCCCTTAGGGGCTGAAACTTAAAGAGCAACCAACATTAAAGTTGTAGCCCTTGAAGTATACTTTATTGTAAAATTGATTTCAACTCATTTTGGTTAGTGGTTTGACCGCAACACTCAGAATGGTGCAGTCTATACATATGACTAGTCATAAACAAAATTGAGTGCCCTCATCAATCCAGCCATCCAAATGACTTAAAATTTGGACTGGGGTTCAATATTACCTATACCTTTGACATATCCAAAAATGAGAATTTTTGGAAAACATTTTCTATAGTTTTTGTAGAAATTTAATAATCCATGTATGATTTAATTATAGGGTCTAATGACCTCATAATTCACCAAAATTTTGATGGTTGATCCTTAGGGTCATTATATATCACTGATAAAAATCTCAGTCCATTTGTGGTTGATTTGAATAGTTATTTGTGTGACCAAAATTTTGTTCCTTAAGGGTAAATTAGGGCAAAAGGGTGTTTGGGGCTTGGAGGGGCCAATTCTCACCAAAAGGAGATAGGACTTTGTCCAAAGCCTCAAGATTAGTTAAAACACCCTCACTTGGAGTTTGGGGTGGATTAGGGTGGATTTGCCCTATGACCCTAGTTCAAAACCAAAGGTTGAACTTTGGGGTTTTGTGAAGGACATAGGGTGATATGTCCTTGTATGGACTAGGAGTTCAGTCCATTTGATCTTAGGGTGGGGAATAGCCCTAGGAAGAAATTTGGTGACATTTAGGCACATGCACACTACTTTAATCAATGGGAAATTACTTAAGACCAATTAGTGTACTTTTGATCTTGATTTTATTACCTAATCATATGACCATGAATGATCTTAAAAGTTAGGCTATGATAATAAATTGTTTCTAACAAGCTTTGGAAATTTTAGTGTAAATTTTGGGTTAGTATTTATGGTACTTCCTTCACAAATCTAATAGTTGCCCTAATCATATAAGAAAATATTATGAGTTGTTTAATCATTTTATATTCATGAAAACTTGGCCAGAGAACCTTTTAGGGCATATTAAAGCTTGAAAAATTATTTCATGTGGTTTGGAAAATATTACGAGTACGTTTTTTCACAAAGTGTCATATTATGGATACATTTAAAGTATTTTTCTATATAGCTTACTCACCTTGGAATTGTATGAAACTTAGTAAATAATGTTTTATGAACAAATTAAAGCTCTGATATTTTTCGTGTAATTTTTGGATAATGTTGGTGGTACTTCTTTCTTTACCTTTAATTACTGCAATTATCTTGAATTAATTAATTAGGGGATAATACATATATGAAAATTTGTAAAACTTTGTATTCTCTGATATTTTGGCATCATATAGTGTTCATAATTCTTGTGTGGCCATAACTTTAGGAATTCCAGTACTTCATGTTCAAAACCACCCATGGTCTAATTTTGGAAAAAATTTAATAAATGCCAAATTAATTAGGAAAATTACAAGTTTCTGGATTTAGTCTGAATATATCATGATAGACCCCCAGTAATAATTCTAAGGCATTTGGATGAATATTTGAAGAGGTCACCACTCATGCTCATCATATAGCTTGGGATTGGTCTGCATATAGTAAAAATTACAGAATTGTGTTAGCATGTGAGAAGGACCTAGGAAGTTGGAAGTAATGGTATTTTTATTTGGTAAGATGAAAAGGTTATCTTCATTAGGAGTCATCATGGGGAGAAGTGATGGGTTGACTAGTGTAAGTGGTGCTCGGGATCGGCGAAGGATCGTCTTTCCTGTGGAGAGAGAAAGAGTCAAAATACACTAGAGTTAGATTTAGTATAACATTAAATGGGATTGGTTATAGGTAGATACCAAAAATAATAAGTACCTTGCGAAAAGGAGCTTTGAGCTTCAACCCATCGTAGTTCCTAGTGTCCTTAAGAGCCCTTCACAAGGAATGCCCTAGGCAGTCCAAGGTTAACGTAAGTCGTAAGACTAAATGAAATACAAGAGTAATTAGAAATACTCTAGGATTGCACTTACACTCACACTCCCCGGTGTTGTGGGAGTTAGGTTGGGTTTCACGAGCGATAAGCTCGGTGGTTTTGGTGATGGGCAGGTTAGCCCGGCGAGCCGATAGCTCGGTAGATATTTATGACGGTCGGAATAGTCCGGGGAGCTTTGGCTCAGTGGAAAAATACATTAATATTGCATGCACATAAAATATAAGGTGGTGGGTATTCGGTATTGGAGGGTCGTCGCACTGACACTAATACGTTGACTCGGCAAGTGTGGTTTAGCACTTAGCCAAATAAAGTCTGATGCGCCAGCCGGCAAGAGTACGCAGGAGCTCTGCTTAGTGCACCAGTGTTGAGTCGTACGATAGGTTTGACTTGTAGTGCTGATACCGCTTTAGAGGTGGGCGAGGCCCAACCTACCGCTTCCGTTTGCCACTACGGAGATATCCTGGGAGGTTAGGCTCCAGAAATGGGGAACTAAAGTTCAGTGCACATAGAGTCGTGTGCGTGTGTTGCACTTGCATGAATCATGGCATATCATTACACTACACTCATACATGCATATAACTTGACACTCCAACGTATAAATCGGTATGGGACTTTTTATAGGATGGGAGCCTTACAAAAAACCTCTTATAACTTATAAGTTTGTATGAGCATTCATATAAGTTAAGGTTACTTATTCCTTAGTTTACTTTAAATGTACTTACTGCTCTAGTTACTTGTTTGCATTACTGCTTCCTTATTATAGAACTGCTACCTTGCTTTTTCTTTTATAGTTCTTTTGTATATACACCTGCTAGGATAGTTGTCACATGCTTGTTCCACTCTGCTTTGTTGTCCTCCGCTTTCATCCTCTCCGCACGGTGTCTAGGAGTCGCGGGGGTGAGGCGAGGACAATAGTGGCTTAGTCTTTTGACTAACGGTCAGTGACCACATCATTTTAGGGGACCGAGCAGTAGGAGCATCAGCATCGGAAGGACAATGAGGCAGAACATGAGGAGCAGTTATTGCGCACTATCACTACTACACGACGACGGGTCGAGGATGGATTTTAGTTTGCTTTCGCTTAGATGTGTGAGAGAGATTATTTGTATTTGACATGTATCGGGCTTAAGCCCATATTTCTTTTCTACTCTCTTTCATACTTTGTATTCATTGTGAACTATAACACTTTTACTTTTATATTTATATATATATATATATATATATATATATATATATATATATATATATATATATATGTATATGTATGTATGTGTGTGTGTGATCTTGTGGACTTGAACTTATATTTGTTCATTTATACTTCTACTTTCTTCTATGATCGTCAATGTCGGCAGAATCGGCATTTTGTGGTGACGACCACCCCGAGTGTTTGTGTCGCCGCAAAACGGCGGTTCTGGGCGTAAGACCCGGTTATGGAAGAAAAAAATGGGGACTTACAGTTGAGGCATACGATAGGTTTGACTGGTAGTCCTGATACCGGTTTAGAGGTGGGCGAGGCCCAACCCACCGCTTCTGTTTGCCACTACGGAGGTATCCTGGGAGGTTAGGCTCCTGAAAGGGGGAACTAAAGGTCTGTGTGCACAGAGTCATGTGTGTGTGTTGCACTTGCATGTTCTTATCATAGCATACTTGCATGACATAACATCATCATTGCATATAACCCTTGACACCTATTGTATAAATTGGTATGAGACACTTTATACAATAGGTCTTGCAAAACGACTCTTTGGTCTATAGATTTGTATGGGCATTACTATAGATCATGATTATTTACTTAGTTTACCTTCTTGTACTTTACTTGCTCACCTTATTCATGTGTATACTCATACTGCTTACCTACTATTACTTGCTTATACTTGCTCTGTTTATGAACTCATGATAGGCTAGTTCCGCCGCGACCTGCTTACCTCTGTTACTCTCCACCTTCATTATCTTCCCTTTCCTTCTCCCCGGTCGGTGCCTAGGAGTCATGGGGGAGGGGTGGGGGATGATAGAACTTAGACTTTTAGACTAACGGTCGTTGACCAAATCATTTTAGGGGATCGTGGAGCCGAACCAGGAGATGCTGCCCCAGAGGTCGGTGCGCTTGAAGACGAGACAGGCTAGCACTGGAGTTCAGGTAGCAGGGACAGTGAGTCCCGATCATTAGTACTTATTATAGATTTGCTTCAGCGTTGAGTGACTTGTAGTGAGGATCATGATGTATCGGGCTGGAGCCCTCTTTAGTACTTTGCTTTATATTTTCTGTGAACTCTCCCTTCGTGGAGATTTATATTATTTCATGTGATTCTAGTGGACCAGCATTGAGTTTCATTTTACTCATGTACTCTTATATTTATTCTACTCCTCTGCGATCGGTATGGCCGGCAGGATCGGCGTTTTGTAGTGGCGACCCACCCGAGCATCGATGTCACCGCAATACGGCGATTCTGGGCATAAGACCCGGTGGTTTAAAAGAAAAAAAAAGGATCTTACACAGCTGGCTATGGAAGCTGAAGCTTCACCCACGGGAGCAGATGTTTTGGTGGCGGCTCCTTTGGGATGGGATCCCCACCCGGGCGTGGCTTGCTCGTCGGGGTCTTACTGCTGAGCGGGGTTGTCCTCGGGACTGCACATTTGAGGAACCCGGGACCATCTAGTCTCGGACTACTGTAGTCTTTCGGCCATTCAGGCCGCTCTTCTGCGCTGGAGATACAGTATGCCTTCCTTCACTAATTGGGATACTGCGCAGGAGCTTCTCTCCTCTTCCTCTGCTGGCGCGCTTGGTACGGCAAGGGTTTTTTGCTGTGCGATGTACCAGGCCTGGCATGGCCGCAACGCCAAGGTCCACCATGGCGAGGTGGAGACCTTTACTGTCATGGCAGCAACCATTGTTGAGACCCTCTCCATTATGCGAACTCTACCACTCCAGGGGCACTGGGGTACCATCCAGCCTCGTCGGCTGTCGACACCACTCTTCTGGTCCCCCCTCCCCCCCTTTTTCCCCCCTCATACCGGAGTGGAACCCGGCGGCCCCCCCCCGCCCCCTGGATGGATAAAGTTCAATGTGGATGGCTCTCTCTCCCCGTCCGGGCGTGCTGGCCTTGGGATGGTGGCCCGCGATGACCGGGGTGCTCTCATCTTTGTTGTTGGGTCCCCGTTGTTGCATTGGGATCCTGGGGGAGTGGAGCTGGCGGCGGTCTTGGCTCTCCAAAATCTTATCCCGCCGTCATTATATGGGGTACGCTGGGCTATTGTGGAGGGCGACTGTTCGTCCCTTATGGACAGTTGTGATGCTGGTTTGCGACAGGGCAACTGGAGTGTGACGGTGGACGGCGAGGACTTCTCTTTTCTGAGCGGCTTCCCCCAGCTTCGGTTCCAGCATATTGGTCGGGAGGCCAACAGAGCTGCCTATTTCTATGCTCGTTTTGCCCTACAGGGAAACTTTGTATGGCTCGATGTTGATAGCACCCATTCTGAGTTTGCCGAACTTGTTCGTGCAGACTTGGATGGCATGCTGTAATTTTGTTTTCCTTTTTATTTTTTAATTTCATGTTATTTGCATTTTTCAACAAAAAAAATATAAGAACCTAGAACCAAATCAAATCGCATGTCCTACTATTTTTGGACCCGGACCTGAACCGGGCCAAATGAGAACCAACCCGAACACCAAATTCGATTTGGTTTCGGTCCAGTTCTACAGTTACTTTTGTAGCAGAGTTACTCATATATCAAAATAAGTAAAGAAATTAATTGGTGCCTAATCAAACAGCCCGCATGCAGCAAATCAGGAATCTTAATGAATGCAGGACTTTGAATTTCATCTAACTTTCTAAAATGCGTCTGATATTGAGCCGCACAAAAAAACAGTATAGCAATCAAACTGAATGTGTTCCACAACCGCCAAAACAAACCAAGGAAGGGCTAAACAATTTTATTCATAAGGCAGATAAACATGTGCCCAGCATCGCATTTCTCAGAGGGCCTTGAGGATCACATCAGCCCCAGAGACGGTGAAAGAGCCAGCCTCCTCGATGTTGGCAACCTTCACCTTGAGGTCATCAACAAGTAGAGCGTAGCGACGAGAACGCACTCCGAGCCCCTTCTCGTTCAGATCCACCTCCAGGCCAAGGGCCTTTGTGTAGTTTGCTGACCCGTCGGCGAGAAATTTCAAGTGCTTGTTATCCGTGTAAGTCTTTGCCCATGCCTTCATCACAAACTGATCGTTCACTGTGCAACAGAGAAGGTAGACCTGAGTTATTACGCAAAATGATTTGAATCATTTATATTTAAATATGAAAGCAATGATTGATAGAACCAACCAACAAACAATAAGGATTGGGAAGAATTACATGTTAGCCAATGATGGTGATTTATCTTTATATATGGACTTGAAAATGGATAAAATGGTAATCTGATAAATTTGAACAGCCTTTAATTGCCAACAAGATCACAATGTTGTTCATGCTTCACACATGTTAAACATATTATTATTCACATAGGTGAATTTTCAGTAAGAGCATAACAGAGAAGTCTAAAATATGATGCTGCAATTAAATTTTATACAATCGAATGGCCAAATTAATCTTTTTATATAACAGAGATTATATCTAAAATATGATGCCACAAATAAATCTAACTCCGACATGAATCCAAATTGGTTCTCCGAGATATTAATCTCTCGTCCTACTCTACATTTTATTGCTCGTTCTCATAATTTCATAGTCTTGACTCATTAATTTTCTCTGTAATTGACACAATTTATATATCTCATTTGTTCTTAATACAAAGGTACAAAGATATTCTCTACATTGATCCGACATTCTCTGTCTTCAATATCTATCTTATTGAAGAAACATATAAGCCACAAAATTTCTTCTTTCCCCAAAAATTTTCATATTTTGATGAGTAAATTGTCTGGCCCAACCATTTTTTTCATTTTTCATCTTATTTAAACCATCATTTACCTCTAATGTTAAAATTTTACGATGAAACGTTATGTTTTTATATTGCTCTGATTTACTTAACTCTTTCAAGCACGGTTCAATGTCTTTTACTTCAATGTAAAGTTGATAAAAATATCATTTTTATCGCTCTTTAATAATTATCACATCATTCGTCAAAATCAAATTTGTTTCATTTTTTATCCATTTAACTTGGCTTAAATCTCTTGTTTTCCTCTCTCTAACTTGAGTAATTTTAAAATTCTCCATAAACTTGAATTCTTACTTACTACATGTTTAGCTTCCTCGCAGTTTATAAATCTTTCACTTCTTCGGGGTTCTTATTTGTTTTCAATTTGATCTTTTTTCTTTATTGATTCAGCTTTATGAACCTTATTAAGATTTAATTCAGTAGGTTTTCTTTCAAGTTCACCACTTTTCACTTTTATTCCAAGAAAGGTAACATTTCTTAAAATAGTTTTGGGTTTTGCTACTTTCGTAGGCCTTTTAAAGGCTGTATTTTGTAGGTCTTTTTTTGTGAACTATTATCTGTTTGAATAATTTTTTAAAAATGTTTTTAAACATATAATTTTGGTAAGTTATTTTAAAATAAAAAAATGAGTTTTCTTATAAAACCTGAAATCCTACTTGAAATATATTCTAAAATGTTTATTTTTCCTCTCTGGCTTTATCCTCCGTGAAATGGGAAAACCCATGATTTACTGATTTGGTAGGTTTCATTTATTAGGATTCCTGAAGGATGTCGTTTTGTGGTAATAGTGAGATGATGATGGAAGTTTTGAACGTTCGAAGGTTAGGGAGAGATAGGTTTTGTTCTTTTTCTTCTTTGTCAATACTTTAGATTTGAAGATAAGTGAAAATGAATAGGATATATTGTTTTCAGTTCTTCTGCTGCATATGAAAGAACTTGTTTGGTCCTAGGACTCAATAGCAAATTGGGTTTTAAGGGTAAGTGATTCTTTATTTGATGCAGGTGAATCCAAGTGATCATACCCCTATATGGTACTTGGATAGTGCCTGTTCCAGACACATGACTGGAACAAGAAAAATGTTGAGGGACTATGTACTCATAGAGAATGGACCCAAAGTAATCTTTGGTGGATCAGAAAAAGGAATCATCAAAGGATTTGATAACATCTCTAGTGATTCAATTACTATCACTAAAGTGGTTTATGTGAATGATCTAAAACATAACCTGATTAATATAAGTCAACTTAGTGATCTAGGTTATAACATCTCTTTTCTCAAAAGGGAGTGCCAAATAAGAAGGTCAAGTGATCAAGAGATCATTTTGACTGACACTAGGAAAGAAAATGTGCATTGCCTTAACCTAAAATGTGAGTTTAACAAATCACCCATTTGCCTAGTTGCAGGTGAGAAAGCTTCACTATGTGTCAAATGACATAAGAGATTAGCTCATCTGAACTATAAGACCATAGGACTGCTGTTTAGCATGGGTCTGGTAAGGAATGGTCTTCAAGTCAAGTGCATTAAAGAGGGAGTGTATGCAGCTTGCCAAAAGGACAAACAAACCAAGTCCTCTTTTCCTGCACTAGTTACCAAAGATTCTTTGAGATGTTTATATCTCTTCACATGGACTTGTTTGGTCTTATGCCAGTTCACAGTCTTGATAGGAAAGCATACACACTAGTTATTGTGGATGACTATTCTAAATATAAATGTGTTTTCTTCTTGAGACAGAAATATGAAACCCCAACTGTTTTTCAGACTTTTATTAGACAAATTCAGAATGAATATAACAGTTCAGTGGTCAAAATCAGAAGTGACCATGAAACTGAATTTCAGTCTGAATGTATGACAAAATTCTGTGAAGAACTTGAGATTTATCAGGAATTCTCTTTGATGTCGTTTGGGAGGGCTTTTTTCCTCCAGTGCTTATTAGCCGCACCACACTTTTGTGGAAAAGCTGGGTTTGTTTTTCCACAACTCCAAACCGGCGTTTTATTACAGCCGTTGTTTTTAGGTAAATAGCGATAAGCTAGTTTTTATCCCAGTCGATCCGCGCCGCTCCGCATTTCTTCTTCCCGATTCCTCTGCCAGCGAGAGTCCCCTGTCGACGCGACGATCACCTCACTTGACAGCGCCGATCTCCCCACTCCACAGTGCCGATCCGCGCGGATCTCCTCTGTCGCGCCTCTCGCCGACTCCTTGCGGTGTTCCTTCCCGATCTCACCGACGGATCTTGCGCCTCTCGCCGACTTCTTGCTTCGATCTCCCTGTTGCCGACGGATCCGTCTCCGATCTCTAGTTGGACGTCGACGAAACCAGCGGAGGACGCCGACGACTCCAGATTTGGCTGATTTCCAGTTCGGCGCCGAGAACTCCAGCTTTGCCCAATTTCTCCTCCCAGATTTCCAATTTCCTTCAGGTAAACATCAATTAGAACAGAAAATTCTATGTGGTTTGTTTCTTTAAAATGTGTGTGTGTATGTATATAGATTTGTGTGAATCCAGAAATTTTTTTTGTGCTTTTGATTTGGAATATCTGTATGTACGTATATGTGTGTGTGTGTGTGTGTGCATTTGTGTATATTTGTGTGTGTGTATATATATATAGTGTGTGTATATGTGTGTGTATATATATTATATAGATTTGTATATGTGTGTGTTGGGGTAAATTGTGTGTGTATTTATATATGTGGGTGTGTTTGTGTGATAGTATATTTTTGTGTGTGTGTATTTATTTTTTGCTTATGTATGTGTGTATATATTTTGTGTGTGTACATGAGTGTGTATGTCATTTTATATGTGTGTGTGAATGTATATAGGTGTATACATGTGTGTGTGTTGGGGTTAATTGTGTGTGTATGTATATATCTATGTGTGTGTATGTGCATTTGTGTTTATGTGTGTGTGTGTGTGTGTATATACATAGTGTTTTTGTATGTGTGTATATATATTTGTGTGTGTGTGTGTGTGTGAAGATTATGTATAATTGTGTATGTTTTTGTGTGTGTGTGTATGTGAAGTTTATGGGTTTAAAATTGTGTGTTTGTGTTGTGTATTTGTGAGTGTATTTTTTTTGTGTGAACATAATTTTGTGTATGTGTATACACGTGTGAGTTCATGTGTATGTGTATATATATGTATGTGTATGTGTTGGTGTTTTGAGTGTATATATTTGAGTTTGTGTGTATATATATGTGTGTGTATGCGATGAGGTTGGATGAAATTGGGTTTGGGCTTGTGTGATTTTATAATTTCCTAGTATGTGTATATATGTGTGTAATTGTATGTTTTTTTAGGTTTGTGAGTGTGTATATGTATGTGTATATTTATGTGCTTGTTTTTGTGTTTAGATGTGTCAGTGTACATGTGTGTATGTGTGATTTTACTGTGTGTATGTGTTTGTTTGTTTTTATTTTGTGTGTAGATGTGTGTGTGTGTGTGTGTGTAGATGTGTGTGTTTGTGTGAGTGTATGTGTGTATATGTGTATTTGCATTTGTGTATATGTGTATTTGCATTTGTGTATATGTGTGTATATGTGTGTGTGTGTGCATTTGTGTATATGGGTGTGTTTGTATGTGTGTGTGTGTGTGTGTGTGTGTGCATTTGTTCCTGATAGATAAGAATAATAGGGAGACCTTCATGGCCGTTGTTATGTATCTGCTACTGTTATTGTTATTGCTATTGATATGTATTATTCATGCTATTATGTATTCATGCACCCGCTACTGTCTTGTGCATTTGTGTGTGTGTGTGTGTTCATGTGTATGTATTTGGGTATGTATGTGTGTGTGTGTTCATGTGTATGCATTTGTGTATGTTTTGGGGTAGTATTATTTATCATTTATATGTATGTATTATTTAAATTTTCATTAAAAAGAACACACACACACACATTCATTAAAAAGATGCACTCTCTTTGTGTGAAACATAAAATATCAGGTGAAGATTCAAGTACAGATTACTCGACTGACGAGTATAAAATGATTAGGAGACGTCATGCTGCTGCGTATCAACAAGCTCTCACTTCCACTGTGTGTGTGTTAGCTCAACACAGCAGATTGTTAAACAGTTGCACCCCTTGCATGACGTCAAAGCAAACTGGCGATAAATGGTTAGGTGAATTACTTCGTGGGCATCCAGTTCGATTTCATAATGCGTTTAGAATGACACAAGAAATCTTTTTTGATTTACTTGGTACGTTAGAACAGAACCATGGGTTGCAAGGTTCACGAAGGACAGCAAGCAGGGAGGTCCTGGCAATTACGTTGTATGTGCTATCTCACAACGAGTGTATCAGAAAAGCTAGTGAGCGTTTCCAACATTCCACCGAGACTGCAAGCAGATATTTTAGTGTTGGCATTCGTGCTTTGGTGCGTTTAGCAGAGGTTGTTATAGTCCCGAAAGAAGGATACTTTGATTCCACTCCACCAGAAATTGCTGAAGATACATGTTACATGCCATTTTTAAAGATTGCATTGGAGCAATAGATGGCACACATGTCCATGCAAACGTACCGGTAAAAAATCAAGTACCTTATATTGGGCGTCATGGAACGACTACACAGAATATAATGGCGGCTTGCGACTTCAACATGTGTTTTACTTTCGCCATGACTGGTTGGGAGGGATCTGCACATGACAGTCGGATATTTAATTTTGCTATTAGCGATCCCAAGTACCGCTTCCCGCACCCTCCAAGAGGTATTGAGGCTTACAATTCATTTAATTTGCTATTTTATGTTTTCCTATAATTATTCAATAATCTTGTGTTTTGATGATTCAGGAAAGTTTTACTTGGTGGATGCTGGATATCCACTTCAAAGGGGGTACATAAAATCATTTCCAGATACACGATACCACCTTCCAGATTTTGCACGTGGTAATCGTCCGGTTGAAGGACTTCAGGAGATTTTCAATCAATCACACTCTTCCCTTAGGAGTGTGATTGAACGAACATTTGGAGTATGGAAGAAGAAATGGGCAATACTTCGTGACATGCCAAGTTACAGTTTTACGAAGCAGAAACGGATTGTCCTAGCGACAATAGCTTTACATAATTTCATACGTAGGCATCCATCACGTATAGATCCGGATTTTAGAGAAAGTGAGACAATCAGTACGAGAGTCAGAGTAGACACACAGAGGCAGTCTGGTACATGCATTGACACGGCGGGCGGAGTGGAGGAGATGATAGCATTGCGGGACTCTATTGCACAACAACTCTATGAGTCAAGAAGGTAATAATCATTACTCACATTTTATATTTTAAAATAATTTAATAACTTAT
This sequence comes from Platanthera zijinensis, assembly GCA_039513925.1. Lineage (NCBI taxonomy): Eukaryota > Viridiplantae > Streptophyta > Magnoliopsida > Asparagales > Orchidaceae > Platanthera > Platanthera zijinensis. The sequence continues at coordinate 29,744,567 of CM077094.1, read as the reverse complement.
TCTAATAAAATGTTTTCCACATGTAGGTGATAAAAGACTCTACTGCCACGCAACCGATGGATCCGGGCGTTGAGAGTTCTAGTATTATTTTGGATATTTGATGTCTAAAAAATAAGAAATTTCTACTTATTATTTCGTGTATTTTTAATTTTAAATACTTTAATTAATGTATGGATCAAAAATCTAAAAATTATTTCGATTATAAAAAAATCAGCTGCCAAAACTCCATTTTATCCAAACAGTTTCTTCAAAACAGCTTATGAGTAAGCTCTGCAAACTCCATTTTACCCAAACAGTTTTTTAACAAAACTCTGTTTTCAAAAAACATCACTTTTTCTGTCAGCAGCTTTCCGTCAGCAGCTTACCATCAGCAATAGCTTAGCCAAACAGACCCTTTATCTAGAACTCCTCAGCAAAATAGTGTTGCTGAAAGAAAGAATAAGACTATAATTGAGGCCAGTAGAACACTACTAAATGACACTACTCTCCCTGAATACTTCTGGACTGAGGCAATAAATACTGCATGTCATGTGCTCAATAGGGTCTCCATCAATAAGAAACACAAGATGACTCCCTATCAGATTTTGAAAGGCAGAAAATCAAACATATCTTACTTCAAAATCTTTGGTAGCAAGTGTTTTGTTCTAGTTAATGGTAAGCACTACCAAACAAAGTTTGCTGTCAAATCCCTATAAGGGATATTTGTTGGGTACAGCAACCAAAGTATGGCATACAGAATCTACAACTTGACTACCCAAGTTATAGAAGAATCTGTACATATTGTATTTGATGAGTCAAAGTTTATTAACAGTGAATTATCTAGTTCTTCAGTTAGTTCTACAGGTCTAACAAATAGGCTGGACAAGCTGACCATCAATGAAGAAGTTTCTGCTAGGCTGGATGAAGAAAAAGATGTCAGCTATCCAGGGGGAGAACAAGTCCCACTGGATGAAGAAGACAATGTGGGGCATCAAGTTGAGAAAACTGAAAAAAGTGATAATGCTGACAGTTTTCCTCCAGCAAGAAGACACTTGAATGATCATCCAGCTCACCAAATCATTGGTGATGCAAGTCAAGAGGTTCTAACTAGGAGCAAGAGCATGAACACAGTTCTATGTTCTAGCTTCCTGTCTCAAATAGAACCCAGGAAGATTGAAGAAGCAATGCAAGACTCCAACTGGATTGATGTTATGCAAGAAGAACTCAGTCAGTTCAGAAGATGTAAAGTCTGAGAACTGGTGCCTAAACATAAGGATCACAACATAATAGGAACTAAGTGGATCTACAGGAACAAGCTTGATGAGAATGACATCATAGTCAAGAACAAGGCCAGACTGGTAGCTAAAGGCTACAGGCAAGAGAAAGGTATTGATTTTGATCAAACCTTTGCTCCAGTGGCAAGGCTGGAGGCTATAAGGCTATTTTTAGCCTATGCTGCTTATCAAGGGTTCAAGGTATACCAGATGAATGTGAAATCAGCATTTTTGAATGGGAATTTAAAAGATGAAGTCTATGTTGAACAACCCTCAGGTTTTGTAGATTCTCATTTTCCTGATTATGTATATAGGCTTAGGAAAGCTCTATATGGTTTGAAACAAACTCCAAGGGCTTGGTATGAGACCTTGTCTGCTTTCCTTATTGAGAATAAATTTTCTAGAGGAAAAATAGACAAAACTCTATTCTATAGAGAATATAAAGGCAAGATAATACTAGTCCAGATATATGTGGATGACATTATCTTTGGTTCTACTGAAAACAACCTTTGTAGAAAGTTTGTCAAACTTATGCAAGAGAAGTTTGAGATGAGCAGTATGGGTGAGCTGAAGTTCTTCTTGAGACTTCAAGTTAGACAGACTGATAGTGGTTTGTCAATATCTCAGTCTAAGTTCACCAAATAGTTGATTAAGAAGTATGGTATGGACTCAACTTCTACCATGAAAATTTCAATGGGAACAAGTATGTCTATAGGCAAAGATGAGGCAGGGAAACCTGTTGATGAGTTTTTGTATAGAGGGATAATTGGCTCCCTACTTTACTTGACTGCTAGTAGACCTGACATCATGTATGCAACATGTGTCTGTGCTAGGTACCAAGCTTGCCCAAAGGAATCACATTATACTGCAGTTAAGAGAATATTGAGATATCTTAAGGGCACACCTAATCTAGGCCTTTGGTACCCTAAGAATAAAGAATTTCTTCTAACTGGTTTCTCAGATGCAGACTTTGCTGGATGCAAAGAAGACAGGAAGAGTACTACAGGAACTTGACAATTCCTTGGTGGGAGACTGGTGTCATGGAGTAGCAAGAAGCAAACCAGTGTAGCTATATCAACAGCTGAATCAGAATATATAGATGCAGGTAGCTGCTGTGCACAATTAATGTGGATAAAGCATCAACTTGAAGACTATGACATCCAGGTAAGTAGAATTCCCCTGTTTTGTGATTCTACAAGTGTTATTTCTATTGTTAAGAATCCTGTATCACACAGTAAGACCAAGCATATAGAAATTAAATTTCATTTCATCAGAGATCATGTAGAGAAGGAAAATATTAGGCTAGAATTTGTGAAAATAGATAATCAAATAGCTGATATTTTTACAAAACCTCTGGATGAAACTAAATTCAATTATTTTAAAATTGAATTAGGTATGTTAAACCTAGAATAAGTAGCTTCCTTTAGTAGCATATGTAAGCACCAAATTTCTCTGGAAATTTGTCTAAGTACAAAGTTTGGGTCGACACAAGCAAGTTGTGTCGACACACTCAGTATGTTGTGTCGACACACCCAGTATGTTGTGTCGACACAGAAAAAGGATGTGTCGACACAGAAACAATATCTGTGTCGACTGAAGAATTGGTGTCGACACAACTCTGTCGAGACTTAAGTGGTCTGTGTCGACACAGACACAAGTATGTCGACACTGACTCAAGTATGTCAACACATAGAGGTGTCGACTTAATATAAGTATTGTCGACTCAGACATTAGTATGTCGACACATAGTCGTGTCGACTTAACCTAACTATTGTTGAGACCTAGGTCATTTCTGACGACACGTATATTGATTTGTCGACTAAGGCCCGTCTTTTGACCTGCCCTTGACACTAATACTATAAATAGGTGAAGCCAAAATCTGGTCGACTACGCTTTCAGAATTTTTGGCTCTGCACCATCTGTCGACTTAGACCTTCTCTTCTTTTCTCTCTCATCTCTCTCAACGATGACGGCTCATCAAGAAGACAAAGTCAATGAAGGATATGAGCTGGTTCGTGAAGGGTTCACGACATCTTCAGAAGAAATTCAGAGTGTCATTGCCCTAATTTCTGAGAATGATTTGGAGTACTTGGTCTCTGAACCATCCAAGATTTGGAAGAAAGAAGTTTTGGAATTTTATTCAACAGCAAGGGTGGATACAGAAGGCAAGAAGATCAAGGCAACAGTTCAGGATTCCCAAATGAAACTGACACTGAAGACAATTAGGAAATCTCTTCAGCTTCCTTTGGTTAAGGATACAGATGAAATAACTCCATCCCTAACTACAAAAGCATTAAGTTGGTGCGGGCTGAGCCCTAATATCAAGGTTGGATCATCCATAACTCGGAAAGGGATGAATTCCCAAGGGAAGTTCTTGTCTGAAATAGTTGGGAAGGTAATACTATGTAACACTGGTGGACATGATCGAATTTCAGTCCACATGTTCAATCTGATGACACGGATCATATTCAAAGTGAAAACTGACTGGGCAGCAGTAGTGTTTGACAAGATCCAAAAAGGAGTGAAGAAACCAAACCTGGGAAGGATCTTAAGTTTATGTTTATCTTCAGTAATACTAGATGTTTTGAAACAAGTGGCTGGATCCAAAATCAATCACATGAGGAGAATGGATGTGAGAATTCTGTCAAGGTGGGATAGGGTTCTGACTAAGGAAGTCACTACTCCTCAGAAACAAATTAAAAAGGATAAAAAACAGAAGAAAGTTGTTCAACAAACAGAATCCTCTAGTGATTCTGAAGAGGAAGTAGTCTTCAGCTCAGATGAAGACCAGCAACCAAAAGTAACCCAAGATCAAGTGGTGGGCAGTGAGCACCAAGAGCAACAGATAGACTCCACTCCAGGGGGAGAAAATACTGAACAAACTGAGCTGCCTGCCCAAGGGGGAGGCATTGCTGAAGCTGCCCTTGAGAGTGAATTTGTTGTTGATACTGTCATGAACATAGTATCTGAAATCAATAATGCAGCACAAGACAATGTTGAGACAGAAGCTCAAAATGAGCCAATAAGTAGCTCCTCAACAATTTGGTGGTATCTAGTGGTATTCTCCTCAACAATGTTCTGGGAAATACTTTTATTTTAAAAGCTAATCTTGTTCCTCCTGTACAGATACAGCAGGAGTTCATTATGAAGGAGCTATTCCATGATTCACCTGCAGTAAGGACTGGGGGGAGGAACAAATCAAAGAAAAAGATTTACCAAGGACTGAGGGGGAGCTGTCTCAGCATGCCCCAACTGATAAGAACACAGTTGATATACAAAGTACATCTGAAACTTCTGATGATGATGAAGCCTCAATGGCTAAGAAAAGAAAAATAGTTGCCTTAAGAAAAAAGAGTTCTGGCTATAAAAAAGCCTTGCAAACAGGCACAGCACCACCTACTCCAAGCATGGACTTCAGTTCTCTACTGGTCCAAATACAAATTAAGTACGATGAGCAAAGAAAATCTCTGGAGAAATATGTGGATGAAACTCACAAGGAGTTGCAATTCTAATTGGCTCAGGATATCAAGTCTATTAAATTTGAAGTTAATCAAAATAAAAAGGAAATGACAGATTGCTTGCATAAGGGAGGTAAAGCAGGGTTATGTACTAGAGAATCAAATAAGAATGAAAGAAAATCTTAAAGAGTCACACCATGCTATCTTGAAAAAAATTGATGATCTAACAACTGTTGTCAAAGCTGAAGTCTCAAAGCAGATCAAAGAAGATATAGTTGCTATTCAGGCCATATTTCAAGCCTCATAAAAGAATGTATCTGATTTCTTGTCAAAATTCAGAGATTATTATAAAGAAGGAACTGATTATGTTATTAATCAAGTCAGATTTCAAAAAGATGATCTGAGGGATCATATTGATAGAGAAGTCATAAAGGGGGAGAGAGTAGTAGTCAAAGCCTGCTCTGATCATGCTAAATGGATATCAAATAGCATCAGATCAACACTTGGATATCCTCCCCTATGTGATGATGACAATGTAGCTGAATCTGGAATACAACCTGCTCATACTGAAGGAGATTAGCCTGAAGTTGCTCAGGTGATTTACCCCCCAGCAAATTTTGAAATGATTCAAGAGGAAGTTCAGAAAATGTATAGTCCTCCACTAGAGGCCCAAAATGTTATTCTGGAGAAAGTAGAAATGTCAGAAGCTGTCATAGAAGCTCAGAAGGAAGCTCAGCTATCCAAGAAGAGATTCAGAGAACAGGCTGAGTTGAAGCCAGACTTTGAGCAATGGAGTCCTACTTTCAGAAACATTATACTGACTGCCTGAAAAACTGTGAAGGATAAAACCCATGATAGGGATAAATGGTATTCAGAGCAGGAATGGAATAAGTATCAGGCTGGGCAGAAAGCCATTCTTCAACACAGAAGAAGTGTTAAGGCTGGGAAGCTACCTGCTAATGCTCAGGAGCCAAGCAAGTACTTCCCAAAGTCATTTCACTATTTTGAAAGGCAGAGAATAAAGGTTGAAGAACAAAAGAAAAAAACTCTGAAAGGAAAGAAGTCTGCTGATGATACTGAATCTCCTTTGCAGGCTAAGATCAAGCCTGGAAAAGGCATTGTAATTAAGCAGCCTAATCAGTGATAGGATAGCTAGACTTATGTAATATTTTCTTTTTCTTTTTTTTTCTGAAAGAAAATCTTGTAAACATATCATTTTTCTGAATTAAATGAAATCAGTTTTAGTATTAATTTTTATTGTTTACAATGATTATATGTTAACCTGATGTGAAATTGATGTACATCTATTTCTATTATGTTTTATTATGAGAGATGTATATCTTTGACTAAGGATTATGACTTCTCCAAATATGGAGAGATTGTTGGGTACATTAAAAAATATGTATCAGATTTGGAGAAGCCTCATCTTGATCAATGATATGCATTAATTTGTATTTGATAGATGTTTGAGTTACATTGTGCAGATTCAAGAATTTAAAGAAAATTTTCTAAGTACAAGAGTCGACACTTGTGAAGAAATTGTGCCGACACTTATGAAGGAGTTGTGTCGACACCCAAGCTAAGTCGACACTTATGAAGAAGTTGTGTCGACACTCAAACTGAGTCGACACCTAAAGAAGCAGCTGTGTCGACACCTAGGAGCTATGTCGACACTGGAAGCAGTTGTGTCGACACACTGGACTTGTGTCGACACATCAACTCTCAAAGTGCTGTGTCGAGATCAGAAGCAATTGTGTCGACACACAGAACTTGTGTCGACACACACACTCAACGCCGTCTGACATACACTCAACGCTATCTGTCTGAAACAGATATGTCGAGACATAAAGACTTGTGTCGACACACTGGACTTGTGTCGACACATACAACAGAAGAAGTGTCGAGAAGCAGAAAAATGACTGTGTCGACACATGAAGAGTTGTGTCGACATCATGAAAACTTGTGTCGACACTTAGCCTATATGTATCGACACTTAGCCTATATGTGTCGACACATGTGAAGCAGTTTGTAGAGTGGAATGTGCTGAGTTGGAAAGTCTTTGAAGAATCAGCTGACTTGACTGGTGACTCGACAGCTGTCATATCCAACCGGTCTGACACCTCTGTCAGAACTGTCAGAAGATTGTTACACCGGATCAGTCGGTAACCATTGGAAAACTCTATATAAAAGTCAGATCTGTAACACAACAACAACACAACATAAGAATTAGAAGAAGAACACTAGAGAATTCTTTAACAAGAACAGGGAAAACCCTTACGAAGGCAGATCCAGAGCTGTCTGCAAGAAAGATTCAGAATTCATTCTGAATTAAAGGAAGAAGCTGACTGAAGATCATCTTCTACATCAAGTGAAGATCCACCTTATTTTGTTCTATCAAGAAGCTTTGAAAAGCTAAGTTAGGTTGGATCAGAAGGGTCAGTTCATTCAAGAAGTGATCAAGAAGACTACACCAATAGAGAAATCTAGTTGGTGAATTTTTTGTATCTTTATATCATTCAATTTCTTGTAGGATCTATTGTTAGATCTGAGTTATAAGCCTGAAATTATAAAAGCTGAGGTAGGGCTGAGAGCCTGAGGTGTAGGACTTGTGAAAAGTCTGAATTGTAAGCCTAGTGATAAAGACTGAGGTAGAGCTGAGGCCTGAGGTAGGAGTCTTGGGAAGAATCTGAGGTAGGACTTGTTTAAGTCTGAGCTGTAGGAATCATTCTGGTTCTGAGTTGTAAGATCTGCGGATCCGAGCCAGTGGAAGGAAGTTAGGCTGAATCCAGTTATCTACAGGATAGGCGAAGGGGGAAAGTGAATGTACCCATACCTTGGAGAACCACTATAAATCTGGTGTATACTGTGCTGTGAATTGTGGTCTGTGTTTTACAAGTTCTGTTTAAATTGTCTAAAGTATTAAAGGAAAAATTAGAATCTATTCACCCCCCTCTAGGTGTTTAGGCTCTTGAAATCAAGTCTTTCAAGGGGTATACCTGTTGCGGACAGACAAGAGTTTCCTCTGGCAGACGGCGGGGGAAGGTTAGGGAGAGGAAATTGGCATGCAAAAACCGTTGGGAGAGGAACGCCAGAGCTGATGTAGCCTGATAGGATGCACTAGTGGCTGGTCAAGGAGAACAGAACGTAAGAAGTGAACCTTCGAACCTCTGGAGGGTCACCGACCTCGCCAGGAAAAGTCCCTCCCAGGGAGGGCTGGCGGGACAGGAAAACGCCCTCGGAGGCGACGGCGGGGAATGAAGTCAGGCATTGGGGCGGATGGAGGCTTGGCGGAGCGGAGCCGGAGAGGAACCGAACGAGGACAAAGGTCTCGTTCAGCTTCCCTTCTCCTCGGCCACTTTTTATAAGGGAAAAGGCAGATTTACTTTTAGAAGGTGAGAAATTTTTTCCAGAATAATATTATGGCCATTAATAGGAGGGGGGTTTCAAGTTGTTGGCTGACAATTCAAAATAACGTCAAGATTGAATATTAAAAGGTTTTAAGTTGAGGTAGTTTCAAAGTGGCTGGTTGGCAAGTAAAGATAAAGGAAGGGGGTCTTCTTCGGGTCTTTTAAAAGATGAGGGATTACTTAATTTATGAAATTAACAGTTACATTATTTTTGATAATTATAATTTCAAAAATTTATCATACTTGAATAATATTAATTCAAAGTTTGCCCTTTATTCACGATCCTACTGGTCAGTCACAACAATAAGCCGACCAATGAGCGCAAAAGAAATGCACGATATAAAGACACATATATGAACCGATAACGTGAGTGAAAAGTAAATCAACTAGCGCGAAGACGAGCGCAACATAAATAAAATTGTGACAGATAAAAATAAAATAACAATGCAATCCATCCCGATTGCATCATTAAGATAGGGTTCCAAAGAGGTCTTATGGAGTCTTAGAAAAGAAAAGTGTAAATGTATCATACATTGACGTAATCAAAGATATGTATACAAATTCAGTGACAAGTGTGAGGACATCCAGATGTTTAACACATGAATTCTCTATCATTGTGGCTTACATCAATAGTCAGCTTTAAGCCCTCATCTCTTTACCGTTTTCTAAGATGAGCACACCGGACATATTCAACAAGCAATACCTAGGTGTTTATTATTTGCATATGACATTTTTTTGGTCAATGAGACGTGTGAGTGTGTAAACGTGAAACTTGAATCGTAGCGACAATTTAGAAAAGAAGGGTTTTAGGTTGGGCAGGACAAAAATGGAGTATATGGAACTTAAATTTAGTAGTGCAAGAAGGACGGATGACTCTGTCATTAAATTAGATGACCAAGATATTTCTAGTAGTGAGTGCTTTGAATATTTGGATCAATAGTTAAAAAAATGGAAGTGTAGATAAGGATGTGAAGCATAGACTCCAAACAGGTTTATTAAAGTAAAGAGGAGCGTCTGGGATCTTATGTGATCTTAAAGTACCATTAAACCTTAAGTCAAGTTTTACTGTACTGCAATTAGACCAACGATGTTCTACCATTCTGAGTGTCGGGCAGTGAATTATGTACATGAGTGCGGAGATGAGAATGCTTAGGTGGATGTGTGGACACATGAAACTAGATAAAATTAGGAATGAATATATCATGAATAAGACCGGAGTGACACCAATTATAGAGAAGATGTGAGAAGCTCGATTAATATGGTTCAGATATGTACAAAGAACTGAAAGAAGACCACTAAAGGAAGTTGTTATGCGTTCTCAAAGTTTAGCTTCTACACATGTTAAACGGGGGCGGGGTAGACCCAAAAAACTTGGAATGAAACTATAAAAAAAGACATGATGTACTTAGGCACTAGTGAGATTATGACTAAAGATATAGCGCAATGGAGACATATGATCCAAATAGTCGACCCCACTATGGAGGGATAAAGGCTTGAGAGTTGTATACTCGCAAGTGCTGCAATGAGAAAAATATGATACCGAGAAGGGGATCATCCATAATTTACTTACTTTTCCACCAATTCAATCAAATCATCAAAAACCTTTGCACGGTAAGCAATCTTCCACAATCATACTTGTTTCGTTTCTTTAGCAGTGCACTTGATCATTATTTATGCAACACTTTAGTCATGATTCTTTTGTTTCTCTGTATCTACCTCCCCCTCTAGTTGTTCTTCATTGTATCTTATATATGTACACACACACACAAACACACACGAAACTACAGGGCGGACGAATCACGCTCAATTTGAAGCACGTTGATCGTCATTTTTGCACATATGAGGAATTTACCCTCAGGGAAGTTTGGGCAGTTCGGGTAGGACCGATCGCGGTGATGGCAACGAACTGCGAACTGTGAACTGCAAACAGTCATCCTTGTGAACACGAGGTAAAGAGGGAAACGAACTGCAACGCGTACGTGGAAGGATTTGTAAGCGCAGAGGTGTAGGCGAGATATCCGGGATGGAGCATCATAAGTGTGCACGTAGCCGTGTGGCAAGGGGAGGCACACAGACGGGGCGGGAGGCTAAGGATGGTGTGGCAAAGGGTGCGCAAGCAATGTCGCGTGCTGCGGAGCGCACGTGTGGTGCGCACATGCGGCATGCACGCAATGGAGCGCACGTGCAGTGGGCACGTGACGGCGCGCACGTGATGGTGTGTGTTGCGCACGTGACGGCGCGCACGTGATGGTGTGTTGTACCGCATGCACAGGTGCGCGTGCTATAGTGTGTCCTACCTCGCGCGCGGGTGCACTCGCAGGGGCGTATGCGGGTGCGCATGAGCGTGCTCGCTACCCTACGCGGGTGCACGCGATACCCCACACGGGTGTGCGTGTAATGCCCCGAAACTCAGAAGAGGAACGGGCAGCGTTTAAGCCAAATTTGGGTCTTGGTAAGGGTCACACGGCCTAGGACACGGGCGTGTCCAGGACCATGTCGTGCTCGGATTGGACGATTTTCCGTGTGGTCGACGAGATGCAGTCGACGATCGTTGAGGATCGGGAACACGGCCTGAGACACGGGCGTGTCCAGAGCTGTGTCCTGCTCGGGCTGTTAGTCGGGATGTGTCGAGAGAGTTACACGGCCTGGGGCACGGGGGTGTCCCAGGGCGTGTCTGGCACACGGCCGGTGACACAGGCGTGTCACATGGCCGTGTCCTCTTCGGGATGTTTTGGACCTGTGTCGATTGAGGAACACGACCCGGAACACGGGCGTGTACTGATTGACACGGGCGTGTCAAGGTTGACACGGGCGTGTCTAAGCCCGTGTCCTATTCGGGATGCGGCGGTTTCAACGTCGATTGGGGCACACGGCCCATGACACGGGCGTGTCCATGCTTGACACGGGCGTGTCCCAAGCCGTGTCATAGGCCGTGTCCTGTTCTGTAATCCCTGGTTTACGGCGAGTGTGGAACACGGACTTGGACACGGGCGTGTCGCAAGCCGTGTTCGGCCCAGGAAAGTCATTTTCAGGGCGAATCGTGGTCGTTCGTTTCTTTCAAGTGGGATCTAATGGTCCAGAACGACCCTTGTTGAGTTAAAGCCGGGAATAGGGTTTCAAACCCTCATTCCATTTGGATCATTCTCTTTCTAAAGCTTTAGAGAGAGAGGAGAGCAAGGAAGAAAGTGAATGAGAGATTCGGCTGCCGGAGAAGCTTCGGAGCCCCGATTCTCGATCCGAGTCCAGATCTGTGAAGGCGAGGCCTATTCTATGTTCGTCGGTTGGGATCGAAGGTTTTGAGATCTACAGTGATGCTTCGAGCAATGGGTTGGGTTGTGTCCTACTGCAGCATGGGAGAGTGATAGCTTATGGCTCGCGCCAGCTGAAGGTGCATGAGAGAAATAATTCGGCCCATGACTTGAAGTTAGCGGCCGTGATATTTGCTCTGAAGCTGTGGAGGCATTACCTGTACAGTGTAAAGGTTGATATCTATACCGACCACAAGAGTCTGAAGTACTTGTTGGATCAAAAGGATCTAAACATGCGGCAGTGGAGATGGATGGAGTTCCTGGGGGACTACACATTCAAGATTCACTTTGTGCCTGGGAAAGGCAATGCTGTTGCGGACGCATTGAGTCGCAGGGCGCAGGCCAACTGGTTGTCGGTTCATGACGAGCGTTTAATTCGGGAGTTGGAAGCACTATAGATATCTTGTGTTGACAAGCAGACTAGTGCCGAATCGCGATTGAACTGGACAGAAGTTCAGTATGACCTAATCGATCGGATTTGGCAGGCTCTGGATTTGGATAGCAACATGAAGCAAATCATGGATGAGGCTTTGGATGGGTCAAATTCCCAGTTTGATGTTGTTGATGGATTGTTATGGAAGGACAATCGTCTGTGCGTCCCAAATGTAGGTAAACTGCGGGAGAAATTGATGTACGAGGCTCATCATACCAAGTATTCGATTCACCCAGGGAGCACGAAGATGTATCGTGATATGAAAAAGTTGTTCTGGTGGCCAGGACTTAAAAAGGACGTGACACTTTATGTGGCGAAGTGTCAAACGTGCGCCTTGGTGAAGGCAGAGTGCCAGAAGCCCGAAGGTTTCTTGAAGTCCTTGTCTATCCCGGAGTGAAAGTTCGACGGTATTTCTATGGATTTTGTGCATGGTTTGTCAAGATCGCAGAAGGGGAACGATGTCATCTGGGTGATCGTAGATCGATTGACGAAGATGTCGCACTTCATTCCGAAAAGGAAGGATGATTCGGTGGATAAACTGGCAAAACTCTATGTGGTTAACATTGTTCGACTGCACGGTGTGCCCCGCAACATCGTGACCGACCGAGATGGACGGTTCACGTCCAATGACTGGAGGTTGGTGCAACAAATGTTAGGAACCAAACTGAGTTTTAGCACGGCCTTTCATCCGCAGACAGATGGTCAGACCGAGAAAGTCAACAGTACGATGGAAGACATGCTTCGCATGTGTGTCTTAGATTTCGGGAAGCAGTGGGAAGATCACTTGTACCCGGTGGAATTTGCTTATAACAACAGCTACCAAGCGAGCATTCAAATGACGCCCTTCGAGGCCCTTTATGGTAGGAAATGTCGCATGCCGTTGTCGTGGTTGGAAACGGATAAGTCAAAGATGTGCAAACGACAAGTGGTGGAAGACGCCACTTCGTTGGTATGAACCATTCGAGAACGATTGCTTATCGCTCAGGACCGGCAGACTAAGTACTATAATGTCAAACATCGGAACGTTGAGTTCGTTGTTGGCGACTGGGTGTATTTGAAGTTTAAGCCGTTCAAGGGTGTCTCACGGGCACGACGCTTGAATAAGCTGAGTCCGAGATACCTTGGACCGCTTGAGTTCCTGGAGCGAATTGGTGAAGCAGCTTATCGACTGAAGCTATCGGTGGAATTGAGTGGTCTACACGACGTACTCCGCTTATCGGTGTTGCGGAAGGCGGTGCAAGAGCCTTCGCATATTATGTATTTTTTCTATTCTGTAATTTCGGGACGAAATTCTTTTAAGAGTAAGAGAATTATAACGCCCCGAAACTTAGAAGAGGAACGGGCAGCATTTAAGCCAAGTTTGGGTCTTAGTAAGGGTCACACGGCCTAGGACACGGGCGTGTCCAGGGCCAGGGCCGTGTCGTGCTCGGGTTGGACGATTTTTCGTGTGGTCGACGAGATGCAGTCGAAGATCGTTGAGGGTCAGGAACACGGCCTGAGACACGGGCGTGTCCAGGGTCGTGTCCTGCTCGGGTTGTTAGCCGGGCTGTGTCGAGAGAGTTACACGGCCTGGGACACGGGCGTGTCCCAGGGCGTGTTTGGCACACGGCCAGTGACACGGGCGTGTCACATGGTCGTGTCCTCTTCGGGATGTTTTGGACCTGTGTCGATTGAGGAACACGACCCGGAACACGGGCCTGTACTGATTGACACGGGCGTGTCAAGGTTGACACGGGCGTGTCAAGGTTGACACGGGCGTGTCAAGGTTGACACGGGCGTGTCAAGGTTGACACGGGTGTGTCTAAGCCTGTGTCCTGTTCGGGATGCGACGGTTTCAACGTCGATTGGGGCACACGGCCCATGACACGGGCGTGTCCATGCTTGAAACAGGCGTGTCCCAAGCCGTGTCATATGTCGTGTCATGTTCTGTAATCCCTGGTTTACGGCGAGTGTGGAACACGGCCTTGGACACGGGCGTGTCGCAAGCCGTGTTCGGCCCAGGAAAGTCATTTTCAGGGCGAATCGTGGCCGTTCGTTTCTTTCAAGTGGAATATAATGGTCCAAAGCGACCCGTGCTGAGTTAAAGCCGGGAATAGGGTTTCAAACCCTCATTCCATTTGGATCATTCTCTTTCTAAAGCTTTAGAGAGAGGGGAGAGCAAGGAAGAAAGTGAAGGAGAGATCCAGCTGCCGGAGAAGCTTCGGAGCCCCGATTCTCGATCCGAGTCCAGATTCGTGAAGGCGAGGCCGTTGCGGTGCTTTCCATCCGACTAGATCTTCATGGCGCCGAAGAGAACCACAAGGGTAACGATTCTCTTCTTGGACATGTGAATTCCTCTTCCTTTTAGCATAGGAAACCCCCCTCCCGCGAGTGAGTGGTGAGTGCGAGGTGTTCCTTCGGGTAGACATGATTAGTCCCCGTTATTTTGCATGTAGAGTCCGGAATCGAAGTACGGACATAGGAATGGTGTGTGAAGTCTACCCAGACAAGTTGGTCTGGATCGGTGATGTTTCATTATGCATGAATAGCCGGAGAAGACTCTGTGCCGATGGTTGTTTTCAGGTTTTCTACGTGATAGATTGCAACAGGAAGTCTTGGGGATTAACCCCAAGGTGCACCCGAAAATCTGGGCGGAAGCGAGGTTCTGCCGTTTTGGTGGCCTGGGAGCCAGCCTGGTACATAGCGGGGTTATGTACCATTGTATGATCGATAGTTTGGGACTGGGGGAAACTTGGCCCGCGTCGAAGGCTAAATGGCCGTGGCGAGGTGAGCAACGGGCGGGTGGAACCCTACCCACTCCATCTGCTTCGGTTAAAGCGACCTAAGGTACATGGGACTTACCGATAATTTGGAGAACGAGTCTAGGCTGCGGCTGAAAGGACTAAATGCTCACGAGCTTTGCCGTCCTGGGGGCGGTGGTGAAGCCGTGGAACGGACCGAGTTCGGACCGACTTTACCGAGTAAGTGCCCTGAGAGCACGGGGTGTGTGGTCGTGCAAGCCTGCACCTGTGGTGTAATGTGCAAATGTTGTACTTTCACTTAAATCGTTGGATTATACTAATGCAATGCAGGGAAGGAGCACTGTCACCCCAAGAAATGGGTGGGGTCGTTATAATTTGGTCAGTTTTAGCTGACCGTTGCTTTTGTTTGTCACCGCTGCGGTGGATTGTTGTCTGCAGGTGCTGCGGAGCCTAGTGGCAAGTAGCGGGCTGAAGCCCTAGTTGCTGAGTCGTCCCTCGAAGGCCAATGCGAATTTTACTTGTTTTACTCATGTGTGACCGGCCTGCGTGCCGATGTTGGAAGACACTGTTTAATTAAGTAAACTCTTGTAAGGCCATAAGGCCAAGTACTTTGTGTATTTGTACGTTCATTCCTATTTTTGGGTATTTAGTGGACATTCATGTTGTGCCTTGGGTTCTCATTCTTTGCAACATTTAAAATGTTTCCGCTAGAATGTGCTCTGTGTAGGACGTGTGATATTGGAAGGATGGTTTCATTTAGTAACCAACTGGTCTGTCTGTGGTATATGGCGTCGGGCCCCGGCCGGACCTATGGCTATATGCTATGTGACGGATAAGGGTGTTACAGTGCGCACCAAGGTTGTCAGGATCGCGAACCGGATCGTAGGATCGCACGATCCTACAATCCGGGTGGCACATTTTGATCCGGATCTTAACCCGGATCGGAAATTGGTCTCGCCATGCAGGATCGTGCGCCGGATCGTGGGACCCTTAAGATAGTGATCCGCAACTGATCCCACGATTCAGTTCAGCGGAAATAAAATCACGCGGCCCCACGGTGATGTTATTTCTCGCTTAGCCCCGCCGTTGTTTAGGAAACCCTATTCCGCTTTCTATTTGACCTCCTCCTCTCGCACTCGCCGACCCCAACAAAGTGGAGGATCAACGATTCCAGATGCCATTTTTTCCCGTTGCTAGGATCTCCTGATTTCAGATGTCTTCTTCCTCCAGACGCGTAGAGACTAGTTACCTGCAACCTCCCAGCATCCTTCTAGGTATTTTCAGAAAGCTAGATCTTCCTCAAGTCTTCTTCCTCCCCCTTCTGTTTTACATCTTTTGTTGATTTTTTTTCGTGTTTATGAAGAACTTCAACCTCTCCGATCTTTTGCTTTCTATTTAGATTTGAATCTACCATTTATGTTTTCCTCATTTTATTTCTCAGCAAGCAAGAAACATCAGTTGGAAGGATTCTTCTCCTCTCTCGTCTATCCATTTGGAGGTCAAACGGATAGAGTTCCACTTTTGGTGCTCCTGATTTCATACAACTTGTAAGTAATTTACTGTTGTTTTGATTCAAAGATTATATGGTGCTCATATTTGATGTTTTGTCTACCTTTATGTTATCTCAGTATGTCACCTTTTAATGTAATCATCTATGCATATATGTATTGTCCCCATGATGTCTTGATGTCTAAATAGAAGTTTTAAACATGCTTATGGATAAGCATGTTTGACACTAGATGATGAGGATATGGTCGACGTACCGATTAAAGATTTGTAATGATGATGTTTGATGATTTTCACTGCCAATTGGAGGAGTCTAATCTTGGATTTGTTATTTTGTTTTAGACATTATTTTTTTTATTTCTTGTTTGTTTGATGTGTTGGAGGACTCCTATTTGATATTTTGACGTGTCTGTTAATGATTTGTTATTTTATTAAGTTCATTAAAATGATTCAAACATTAAGTCATTAAAACACACTCTCTTAGATATATAATCTGTTAATGATTTGTTGTTTTGTTAGATTTATTACTCATTTAATGAAGGTTCTAATTACAACTTGCTCATATTTTACTGATAGTCGGATACAATTACTTTATTTGTTCAATTTTCTTGGCAGAACAATTGCAAAGCACTTAAGCTCATTGGTCACTTTATCTCTTAACCTTGATGAGCACTTCTTTGGAACAAATGAGGATCCAATGAGATTTTTACATTTACTACACTACCTAGGTACATCTAAAATTATCACCGTTTTTTTATGCATGTTCTTATTTTGCCATAGGCTTAGAGCTATTCTAGTAATAATAGTCTTACAGACAACAAATGAAAATGATTAATTATATTGTTTTTGGTATTAATTATTTGTGTAATTTTATGATATCAAATTCAATTTCATCATTTAAGACTTACTTTATGAATGTAGTAGGATTTTACGATGCTCGATCCGATCCTACGATCCGATCCTACAATCCGATCCGATCCAACCCCGAAACGATCCCACCTAGGATCTCGATCCTGACAACCTTGGGGGACACTACCCTATGTGGAACTGCGCGCCATAGCGTGTGCTCTACCGCACGCGGGTGCGCGTGTTACAATGAGTAGGCGTTAGCATAATAATCGAAAATCAATAGTCGCTCGAAAATCGCTCGCGTTTTTATTCAAATCGAACTCGAAATAAAAAATTCGAATCAAATTGAATCGAATCAAAATTGGCTCAAAATCAATTTCGAGCCTCATATGAATCGCTCGATTATTGATTCGAGCCGGCTCGATTTAAATATTTATTTAAAATTTTAAATTAACTTTCGGGCAGATGGTAGATGGCAGTAGGCTATTAAAGAAGTTTCAACCTTCTCATTTATTATATTTTACGTTTTCAATTTCCAACTAGCATAGCAGCAACTTTCCATTTTTCAAAGCAAGTTAGCAGCAGTTGTATCCTGTACTCTGTAGCACACCTCTGACCTCCCTGTGTTGTGTTTCGTCAAATCATATTGGGAGTCCGGAGATGCTCATTACAACAACAGCGGACTCGCCTCCAGCTCTCACCGTCTCTTGGAGAACTAAAGTTCAAGGAAGCTCTCTCTCTCTCTCTCGGTTATACCCTCTCCAGCGACGACGAAGTTCTCCTTGGCGACCGGCATCATGGTCGTGCTCCTCGGCGACCAGCATCAACGCGTCCTCCTCGGCGACAAGCATCGACAACCTTATCGGAGTTCTTCCGCACATGCAGATCCAGTCCTTCCTGTCTATGAATCGAAGGGTTACTAATGTTAAAGTTATTAATTTTTATAAACAAAATAATTAGTTTTGAGCCGACTCGAAATTGATTTGAGTTGGCTCAAAATCGAATCGATATCAAGCCGTTCGATTTTGAGTCGATTTCGAGCCGACATCGAGTCGAAAATTTCAATTTCGAGCCAAGTTGAAATCGACTCGATGTCAGCCCTAACCGCGAGCGGTAGCGTGTGCTACTGCGCAGGTTTTAAGGCGACTGGGTGGTTGTCTTGTCGGTTGCGGTTGCATCCCTAACCGCCTCTGCTGAGTGGAGGGGTTGTGCGAGGTATGCTCGGTGTCACAGCCCAGGCCCGGCTCAAGAAATCTTAATGGGACCCGACTGGTTCAACCGTGAGGGCTGCAGCCCAAGTGACCCCAACGCATTTCTGGCATGTTTATCGCCGCAACGCGGTGTTGGCGTTGGGTCTCGAACCCGCAACCCTTGATAAGGAGCCCTAATATCACTCCTTATCAAGGGTTGCGGGTTCGAGACCCAACGCCAACACCGCGCTGCGGCGATAAACAGGTCAGAAATGCGTTGGGGTCACTTGGGCTGCAGCCCTCACGGTTGAACCAGTCGGGTCCCATTAAGACTCCTTGAGTCGGGCCTGAGCCGTGACACTCGGGGAGGCGTGCTCGCGCACACGCGTCCCCGGCGGTCGTGGGAGATTTTGGCGGATAAGAGGCTTTCTCTACTATGAGCTCTTACATAGTGGAGGGAGTAATGGAACCTCACTCCTTCATTATAAGCAATCCTCATAATAGAGGAGTTTATTTATCCTTAGCCTATCTGCCTTATAAAAAGAGGGCTACCCATCAAGATCCCCACAAATCGTCAGAGTCCACGTTCGAGGTCGGAGGAGTGCGAGGATGTTTACAAATTTTCGTTTAATGCGCCTTAATAGAGCTGGAAGAAAAGGGGGACCCAGCTATGGTCTCTACCTCTCCTACCACTTGCATGCCCCCTGCGCACCCTACTGTGCGGGGGTTGGTCTCTTTTAGGTTGGGGTGGAGCTGGTTGATTAAGCATCTGGCCATGCAGGAACCTTCCGAGAAGCCCCTACCGAACAAGGCACTCAATTCCTCCTTCACTTTGGTGCACTCCTCGGTGATATGCATTTTTCCATAGTGAAAATTGTTGGAGTTACCACGGTGATCTAGAAGTGGTCAAACATGTAATCTCACTGCCAACGCGATATGAGCCTGCAGGGTCGCACATAAGAGCATGTGGAGAAATTGGAAAATTGACTGTGTTGGTAAAGGTTACCAATCACCACGCAGGATGGGGTCAGGCAAATGTTGCCAAGGAGATTCGTCAAAAATGGTTTGACGAGAGTCGTCGAGTATGACTCGGCGACTAAGGCAAAATCGACGAGAGTCGTCGAGTATGACTCGGAGACTAAGGCCAATTCGTCGAGAGTCGACGCGATTCGTCGAGTATGACTCGGCGACTAAGGCATAATCGTCGAGAATCGAACTGTTCGATTCTCGCCGATTCTGCGACTGATTCTCGCCGATTCTGCGACTGATTCTCGCCGATTCTGCGATTGATTCTTGCCGAATCTGGAGGTGATTCTCGTCGAATGATTCTGAAACCCTAACTTGGGTGGTCTGCGGATAGCGATACTTTTGGACTGTTTATGCCTTTGGGATAAATAGGGGGACTTAGGGTTTTGGGAAATCAATAGATAGATCGGGATTTCTCCTGTAGCCGAACCGACCCCGACGGAAACGTTCCGCCGCTCGTTCGCTCCGCCGATTCCCGAACCCCGACGGACGGAAGTGTTCCGCCGCCTCTTCGCTCCGCCGACCTCCTCCTCTCCGGCGACTGTCGCCGGTGTTGCTCCTCCTGGAACGGACCTAGCAGTCTGTGGAAGTGCAAGGTGCGGTTGATCTCCTTCCCGACCTTTCGTGCGACGAGAAATCGGTGTTATTCCACGTAGAACTCGCCACCGACAATGACTCGAAGCTTGGAGCATCTCCGTTGAGTTGTGACTCAACGCCACTAAGGTAATTTTGCCTAGTTATTTGTTAACTTCTTGATTCAACTTTCATGGCCCGATACCATCTCTTTTGGGTTGTTCTTGATGTTTTATTCCTTCCGCTGCGTGCACAAGCGTTGTGTCATCCTCACAGAGAAACCCAACAGTGGTATCAGAGAGAGGTTGCGGTCATGATTGTTGTATAGTTAGGTTATTCCAGTACGTGTAAACCTAGGGGATTTAGAAGTGTTCTAAATGTCTAAATTTATTCCTGGTACATCAATTGTTGATGGATTTTCAAGGGCGATCGGTGGACCCATAACCCACAGGTTAGGGGCTCTGCCCCTTGGAACTCCGCCAGGAACGTCTGGGATTTCGTGTTAATTTTTAATTGTTAGAAATTGTTGTCTCCTTAGCAGTAACCATCCCTCGAGTGGTTTATGAACCCGTGTCTTGTTTTGGATTTTGAATCCAACAAGCAGAGATGAGCTTGTCTACTGCTTTAAGTTGAGTTGTCTTTGCCTTTTGTCCAATGCATGTAAATCTGAAGATTTGGAAATATCCGGATGTTCAGATTTAGCCCTTCCTTCTATCAAATGTTGATAGTGTCAGGTTGTGCACATAAGGGATGCATGTGGCTTTTAGAAATATATTTTTCTGTGGATGTGCACAATGATCAAATGTTGATCATGGTTAAATGTTAACCTATAATCAAAAATCCCTTCATCAAATATTAAGTGTTCGGATGTCTTCCGATGTATGACACTCTTCCTGCCTCGATCGATGAAGTGTGGGCTTGCCAAAGCAAGGTGCATTAATCTATTTTGGTAAGGGTGCGAGCGGAAAATTGTGATATCCCACTGTCGACATCGGGTCAAACTTAACTAGGTGACCTCAAAGGTTGAGTGCCTAGAGGCATAGGGTTGGCATGCACCATATGATGGATGCGAATAAGGAGTTATTCACCAACCATACAAGAATTACATGAGGATGCAATTGACAAGCGCTGTCTACCTAAATAACCGCATTATGAGAGGAAAGTCAAAGCTGACTCATTGTGTTGGTGAAATACGGATCTTGTCCACTAAGAGAGTAGCTCGCATGAACTCTCCGAATTGATAGTGAGGGCTATTATTTCGAATAAAATAGTGGGAGTTTTAATTGAATTCCATATTAAAATAAATTGTATTTGAAATTTTGGTACTGATATTATTCTGCATGAATTCTTGTAGAATTCCATGGCAAGTGGTTCACACTCCACTCTGTCTCTGAGAGCCATCCTTGAGAAGGATAAGCACAGTGGGACTAACTACATGAACTGGTACAGGAACCTGAAAATTATTCTCAGGCAAGAGCAAAAACTCTATGTCTTGGAAGAAGAAGCCCCGAGGTGCCGACCGGGAATTCTTCCCGTGCTGATAAAGATACTTATAAGAAGTATACTGATGACGCATTGGACGTCGAATGTCTTATCCTTGCCACCATGAACTCTGAGCTTCAGAAGCAACATGAGAACATGGGGTGCAAGGAGATTGACGAGCATCTCAAGAAAATGTTTCAAGGACAAGCTCGTCAAGAGAGATTTGACGTCACAAAAGCGTTGTTTCAGTGCAAGATGGGAGTTCGAGACTCAGTAGGGACTCACGTACTCAAGATGATTGGGTATATAGAGAACCTTGAAAGGCTGGGTTTTCCTCTGGATCAAGAGTTGGCCACAGATCTGATCCTGCAATCGTTGCCGGACAGTTATGAGCAGTTTGTCTTGAACTACAACATGAATGAAATAGACAAGACACTGCTCGAGCTCCTAGGCATGTTAAGAACTGCCGAGATCAACATGAAGAAGGCCAAGCCTGTCAGCCCCATACTGATGGTGCATAAGGGCAAGGCCAAGGCCAAGGGCTCTAAGAAGACGAAGGTGGGACCTAAGTCACATCTCGAGCCCAAGTCTTCTGCACTGATGAAAAGGAAGAGCACGGTGAAGGAAGGGAAATGCCACCACTGTGGCAAGGCTGGTCATTGGAGGAGGAACTGTCCTTCTTATATTGAGGGTCTGCAGAAAATGAAGGGAGGTATGACTTCCGCTTCAAATATTTACGTTATAGAGATAAACCTTTATGCTCCTTCATCTTGGGTATTGGATACCGGATGTGGTTCACATATTTGTACAAATGTGCAGGAACTGGGAAGGAGAAGATTGCTGAGTAAAGGGGAGGTGGACCTGCGTGTCGGCAATGGAGCAAGAGTTGCTGCTGTAGCCGTAGGGGTTTACGGTCTTTCTTTGCCCAGTAGGCTTGTAATAGAGCTAGATAACTGTTATTTTGTTTCTGCCATAACTAGAAATATTATATCCATTTCATGCTTGGACATGATTGGATTTTCTTTTATAATTAAGAACAACTGTTGTTTTATATTTAAGAATGATGTTTGTTATGTTGTAGCCCAATTGTTTAATGGTCTTTATGTTTTGAACTTGGACCATCAAATCTATAATGTAGAAAATAATAAAAGAGTAAGAACGAATGACTCAAACCCTACATATCTCTGGCATTGTCGTTTGGGTCATATAAACGAGAAGCGCATATCCAAGCTCCATAAAGATGGACTTTTGGACTCATTTGATTATGAATCATTTGAGCGATGCGAATCTTGTTTGTTAGGCAAGATGACTAAAGCCCCTTTCACTGGTTATACTGAAAGGACTGAGGATCTCTTGGGTGTTGTACATAGTGATGTATGCGGACCCATGAGCTTCATGGCTAGAGGTGGGTATTTCTACTTCGTTACATTTACTGATGATTTCAATATATACGGATATGTGTATCTTATGAAGTGCAAATCTGAGACCTTTGAAAAGTTCAAAGAGTTCAAAAATAAAGTAGAAAACCAGTTGGGTAAAAGGGTTGAAGCACTCCGATCTGATCGAGGTGGTGAATACCTGAGTCATGAGTTCCGTAATCATCTGAAAGAGTGTGGTATTGTATCACAGCTCACTCCACCTAGGACACCACAACATAATGGTGTGTCTGAGAGGAGAAATCGTACTTTGTTAGACATGGTACGTTCGATGATGAGTCATGCAGACTTGCATGTTTCCTTTTGGGGTTTTGCTTTAGAGACTGCTGCAATGACACTGAATCGCGCTCCAACGAAAACGGTTCTGAAGACACCATATGAGATATGGACTGGGAAGCGTCCTAGTATGTCATTCATTAAAATTTGGGGCTGTGAGGCATACGTGCGACGTCAAATGCCTGACAAGCTGGAACCCAAATCAGATAAATGTTATCTGGTGGGATATCCTAAGGAAACGAAAGGGTATTACTTTTACCTGCCGTCCGAGGGCAAAGTGTTTGTCGCAAGGACTAGCGTCTTCTTGGAGAAAGAGTTCTTATCAAGAAAGACTGAAAAGGTAGAACTTGAAGAAGTTCAAGAACCACAAGTAGTGAATGAACCAGAATTGGATTCTGAGACAGGACTACAAGATGTTGTAGCCAGAGAACTTGCTCAAGAAACACAAGTCCTACGTAGATCTGGTAGACCTAGATTTGAGCCTGAGAGATATGAATTTCTCATGTCTTAAATAGGTAGTGTATTGGTTATGGATCATGATGATAAACCAGCAACCTACCAAGAGACTATAAATGGACAGGACTCCGACAAATGGCTTGAGGCTATGAAATCCGAAATGGACTTCATGTATGCAAACCAAGTTTGGAACTTGGTGGAACCACCTGAAAGGGTACGACCCATAGGGTGCAAATGGGTCTTCAAGAAGAAGACTGATATAGATGGGAATGTACAGACATTCAAAGGGCGACTGGTGGCTAAGGGTTTCAAGCAAATTCATGGTATTGACTATGATGAGACCTTTTCCCCTGTTGTCATGGTAAAGTCCATAAGGATATTGCTTGCTATTGCTGCGTATTATGACTACGAGATCTGGCAGATGGATGTCAAAACGGCTTTCCTTAATGGAAACCTCCTTGAGGAAGTGTACATGACACAACCCGAGGGTTTTGTATCCCCAAATGAAGCCACTAAAGTATGCAAGCTCAATAGGTCCATCTATGGACTGAAGCAGGCCTCTCGAAGTTGGAATCTTCGTTTTGATGAGAAAATCAAAGAGTTTGGTTTCATCAAGAATGAAGATGAGCCTTGTGTTTACAAGCGAATCAGTGGAAGCATTGTAGTCTTCCTGATATTATATGTAGATGACATACTGTTGATTGGGAATGACATTCCTACCCTGAAAGTTGTTAAAAACAACCTAGGGAACTGCTTTTCTATGAAGGATTTGGGTGAAGCGACTTACATACTCGGTATTAAGATCTATAGAGATAGATCGAAGAAGTTGCTGGGTTTGACCCAGAATACATACATTGAGAAGGTGTTGAAGCGGTTCAACATGCTTGAGTCCAAGAAAGGATTTTTACACATGTCTCATGGTGTGAATCTCTCTAAGGACCAGTGTCCAAAATCTTGTGAAGATAAGGACCGCATAAAGTTGATTTCATATGCTTCGGCAATTGGATCAATCATGTATGCAATGTTATGTACTCGACCCGATGTCTCCTTTGCTTTGAGCATGACTAGCAGGTATCAGTCAGACCCCGGTGAGTGTCACTGGATTGCAGTCAAGAATATCCTGAAGTACTTGAGAAGGACAAAGGATGTGTTCTTGGTGTATGGTGGAGAGGAAGAGCTCGCTGTAAATGGTTACATGGATGCTAGCTTCCAAACTGAAAGGGACGACTCAAAGTCTCAGTCAGGGTTTGTGTTTTGCCTCAATGGAGGAGCTGTGAGCTGGAAGAGTTCCAAGCAAGAGACAGTAGCTGATTCTACAACAGATGCCGAGTATATCGTTGCAGCTAACGCAGCGAAGGAGGCTGTATGGATTAAGAAATTCATCGGCGAGCTTGATGTAGTTCCTAGCATTGTTGGTCATGTAATTCTCTACTGTGATAACAATGGTGCAATTACACAATCTAAGGAACCTAGATCCCATCAGCGCTCCAAGCACATACTTCGGCGGTTCCATCTTATTCGTGAGATTGTCGAACGAGGAGATGTGAATATTTGCAGAGTGCCGACTGAGGAGAATATTGCGGATCCACTGACAAAGCCTCTCGCGCAGAGAAAGCATGATGGTCATACTAGATTAATGGGTATACGATACCTAAATGATCAACTCTAGTGAGAGCCTTGTGGGTTGCATGTAAACATATATTTTGTTGGCTGTTTATTGTTTATTCATATGATGAATTGTGTACCAATGTTTTTCCTTTTACAATTAATGGCAAGTTCTTTTATTATGGTTTCTCTATGCGATAGTTAAATGTTACATAATAAATACCCTTAGAATGTTTGCTTCCATGGGACATCAAGTACGAGACTTGAATGTGAGAGCCTATGATTTATTTGAAACTTCATTCTTAAAAGGTCCCTGGTCGTTGTATCATCATAGAAACTAAGGGTGATGATGATACATTAAGACTAGCGCGTGCATTGACTGATGACCAGTTCTCACAGGTCATGATATTATGATATCAAGTCATCACGTGGGTACTTGTTAGTGAACAAGTTATACTGGACAGACCCAACCTGAGACTACTTTGTGGATTGTTATCTAATCGTGTCATGAGTAGGTCTCAATTGACAATGGTGTTGTGGTCCTTTGACCTGAAGTCACAACATTCATCAAGTGAGGAAGAACGTGCTTTGATGTCATCTAAAGTCTTCCTTGAGAAAGGTTGATGATAAGGGTGGTTGTTGAGCACGTTACGAATCATTTGGGTGTTTGTGTGTGAGCAGATATGGGATTTGTCCTCCTATATGACAGGAGTTGCATCCATGAGCCCCTTGATGGAACTGGACTGAGAAATGCATGGCCATGCTTGGTTGAGTCAATATGTGATATTGGACTCACCATTCTTTGGAAGTCCGTTCTAAATCAAGAAACTTGGATTGAGCTATTATGAGGGTGACACGGTCTATGCCTCTAGTTCTTTCCGGATGTAAGGGACAAAGGGACAAAGACAACGCTGGGACATTGTTCATAAAGGCTTATGAGTTATGAACTCTTATTGCTTGGGGAGCAATGATGCATTGCTAGATGCCGCTCATTGTTTGTGAGGTTTTTGGTTTGATACTTTCAAGATCAAGTGGGAGACTGTTGGAGTTACCATGGTGATCTAGAAGTGGTCAAACATGTAATCTCACTGCCAACGCGATATGATCCTGCAGGACCGCACATAAGAGCATGTGGAGAAATTGGAAGATTGACTGTTTTGGTAAAGGTTACCAATCACCACGCAGGATGGGGTCAGGCAAATGTTGCCAAGGAGATTCGTCGAGAATGGTTCGACGAGAGTCGTCGAGTATGACTCGGCGACTAAGGCAAAATCGACGAGAGTCGTCGAGTATGACTCGGCGACTAAGGCCAATTCGTCGAGAGCCGACGCGAGTCGTCGAGTATGACTCGGCGACTAAGGCATAATCGTCGAGAATCGAACTGTTCGATTCTCGCCGATTCTGCGACTGATTCTCGCCGATTCTGCGACTGATTCTCGCCGATTCTGCGATTGATTCTCGCCGAATCTGGAGGTGATTCTCGCCGAATGATTCTGAAACCCTAACTTGGGTGGTCTGCGGATAGCGATACTTTTGGACTGTTTATGCCTTTTGTATAAATAGGGGACTTAGGGTTTTGGGAAATCAATAGATAGATCGGGATTTCTCCTGTAGCTGAACCGACCCCGAAGGAAACGTTCCGCCGCTCGTTCGCTCCGCCGATTCCCGAACCCCGACGGACGGAAGTGTTCCGCCGCCTCTTCGCTCCGCCGACCTCCTCTCCGGTATTGCTCCTCCTGGAACGGACCTAGCAGTCCGTGGAAGTACAAGGTACGGTTGATCTCCTTCCCGACTTTTCGTGCAACGAGAAATCGGTGTTCTCCCGCTCGTGTGGATTTCTGCAGAGACGTGGACGTTATTCCACGTAAAACTCGCCACCGACAAGGACTCGAAGCTTGGAGCATCTCCGTTGAGTTGTGACTCAACGCCGCTAAGGTAAATTTTGTCTAGTTATTTGTTAACTTCTTGATTCAACTTTCATGGCCCGATCTCATCTCTTTTGGGTTGTTCTTGATGTTTTATTCCTTCCGCTGCGTGCACAAGCGTTGTGTCATCCTCACAGAGAAACCCAACAGAAATCACAATACTTCATCGGAACCCTCACTGTATTCGAGGAGTTCGGCCTCTGAAGGGCTGGATTGTCTTAAAGGGCGTAGAACACAGTAGTCATAGACGTGTTAAGCGGAGTGTAATCTCGAGGCGGACGGGGATACTAATCCCTCTAAGGGTCCTAGAAATGCTCAGTGTTGTGGCGCTCTTCCTATTTCTAAGGGTCTACTCTTCCCTACTTCTCTTATGGCTTCTTTCGAACTGCAATCAGCGTGCCTCGATGGCTTCGTCAGCAGTGATTTGAGCTTCAACGTGGTGCATGAGATCGGGATAGTTGGGCACATTCCCTTATCAATGCTAAATTGAAACCTCTTGGGTGGAGTCCTCCCAGGTCGTAAGAGCTCAGGGTTGACCCTGGGAATTTGTCATGCTATTGCAGTGAAGCGGCGGAAAAAGTCCTTAGAAGGTCCCCCCCCCCCACTCTAGCGGATTCTTGATAGATGAGAAGTCTCTGACAATCTTATTATTGACAATGAATTGATCTACGAACTACTGAGTTGTTTTCGTTAAGCTGTCGACGATTCCCTCTCTCAGAGAGTGGAAACAAGCTCACGATTGCCCCTTCAATGTTGCTGGAAACGCTTGACATAACAGTTGGTCTGGGGCGTTGTAAAGCCTCGGTGATGGTGAAATAGTTGACACGCTCCAGTGGATCATCCATCATATCGAATATCTCAATGTGCTTGAGCTTGAAGCCATGTGAAATTGGATGTTCAGAGACTTGAGGCGTTACCGGGGAGCCGTGGCATAGAGGGCGGGCAAGAGCGGGCCATAGTCCGGCTTGTTCGTACTCTTCGGCGATTACTTCTGGATCTCCTCGCAAGTGAGCCTTCTGATTGCATGGTCGAAGCGTCGCGATGATGGTAATGGTTGGCCTCGGGCTCTCTCGCTGGCCGGAATAGACGCGTTGAGTTGGACATGTCGGAAAACTCTTCTTCGGGAATGTGACATTCGCGAGCAAAGTGCTCTGTCGAAGCGCGCTCCGAGCTGACGAAGACGGACTGCCCTGCTCAGGGTCAGGATCAGGGGCTCGTAGCGCTCCAATGCTCCTTAGGAGCGCGAGCATCTCGTCATATCGCTCTTCCATCTGGCGCATACGTCCCTCCAATGTCATCATGGGTGCGTTCAATGCCTCTTCCGCGAGAGGCGTGTTGATGAGCGAGTGATAGAGAACTGGATCGACGTGCCACCCAAGAATCGATCCTTCAGTAGTGCGGATAGCTCTTCCTGTCTTTGACGTTTGTCATGAGTATGGTCATTAGGCGAGTACTATCTTCTGAGAATTTTTGCAGAGTTTGGAAACACCTTTCTCACAGACGGCGTCAAACTATTGTGGGTCCCTCGACGCGCTAGTAGACTGGTTGAAGCAAACCGTCTTAGCTCGAGAGCAGTCAAGCACGCAAGCAGTCAATAGAGATCAACTGGCAAAAAAACTTTTTAACGTGGAAAACCTGGAAAGGGTGACAAATCATGTAGACAGTTCAATGCCGACCAAATTCCACTGATTCTTCAAGTATCACAAGTTTTCAAGTTCGCGAGGGCGACAGGTCATCGCTTGTTATAATAGAATTTAAAGGAATGTGAAATGGGAACTTCAAGTTGCCCTTGAAGGGGAGCTTCAAAGGGTAAGGAGATCTTCAAAGGCCGAAGGAGATCTTCGAGTCACCTTCAAACGGAAGGAAGATCTTCAAAGGCCGATGGAGATCTTCAAAGGGAGCTTCGAACGCCAAGGGAGAGCTTTAAAAGATCTTCGAAGGATCTCTCTCGAGCATTGAATGTAAGGTCTCATGAAATAAATGTTTTGGGCTGCTTTTATAGCTTTTGACATGGGCGGTTTGATAATTGTGTTGTTGTAACCGCAATACCTACCAGACGGGCGAATCACATTCCTTGATCTGGAGCACATGGATCGCCATTTTCACACATATGACGATTTTACCTTCCAGGCAATTTGGGCAGTTCGGGCAGGATTAATGGCGGTGACGGCAACAAACTGCGAACTGCAAATAGTCCTGCAATCCTTGTGAACACAAGTGGTAAAGAGGGAAACGAATTGTGGCGCGTACGCAGAAGGATTTGTGAGCGCAGAGGCGTCGACGAGATATCCGGGATGGAGCGTCATGAGCGTGCGCGTGGCTGTGTGGCAAGGGGGCACAACCGGGGAACGCGTGGCTAAAGGCAATGCGTCCAAGGGTGCGCACGCAATGGCGCATGCTGCACCGCGCACATGACAATGCATGTTGCTGCATGCGACTGCACATTGTACCATGTGCGCTGGCACTGTCGTGCGTGATTGCGCATTGTATCGCACGCAAGGGTGCACACACTATCACGTGAGTGCGCGCAGTACAACGCGAATGCGCGTGCTACCGCGCGGTTTTAGGGTGGTCGGGTGGCTATCCTGTCGGTGGCGATTGGTGTAACATCCGTTATTTTTGACTCGAGATTATACGTTAATTTGCAGGGTCTGATCGCGAGCATTTTTTATCGAGACGGCATATTGTCAAAGTACAATGTTAGTAAGGTTAAAATACTTTTTTTTGGGTTAGTTTAGTGTTGGGTTGTGTTTAACGCAATTTATTTTGGTAGAGCGAGAGTGGATTAATTAAGTTTCTGTTAAGAGTTGAGAGTAGTGGCGTGCTGGTAATTATAGTGAAATCTCAAATTATTAGGAGGGTCGGTTTAAACCTCTATTGGCAATTACCAGAACCGCTCCAGCGATACCATATCAGCCCGCTACCATCTTTCTCTTCTTCCCGTGAACCCCACTTCTTTTCCCCGAGCGCATTTTTTCCTTTCCCTTCCTTTCCTCTTCCCGCACGACACGATCGAGAGGAGGACTGGGGCGGTTCCTTCCTCTTCCTGTTTCCGGACAAGGCGTCGTCTCCCTCGCGCGTATTCAAGGCCGACGGCGATAGCGGATGACTCTGCCCCTTCCAGGTAATCCAGCGCCCTTTTCTTTGCGTAAGGAGGCAACCGACACGTTCCTGTGGAAGTGGTTTTGGTTCCTTCCCCAGTAAGGGTTAGGATTAGTCTTCTCCCATATTTACCACTGGTATGATTCCAGCGGCCTGCTCTTCAACAGAAGGTTAGTCCGGGTTAGGGAAATTTTTCCCCTCTATCCTTTCAATTGATGAATTGCTTATTTTGGAATCGGTGACCCTACATCTCCTTGGATAATACCTATTGTGTCTTTCTTCAATTGCAGAAATTAGGGAAAATAACTCCTCCGTTTCAGAAACCCTAACCCTTCGTTTTAGGAGTGGTAAATCTTTTTCCTTCACTTTGGAGCATCATGCCCTAGAGTTTTTCATAAAAATGAAATGATGACTTGAAGTTTATTTGTCTTGTGGGATTGTAGGGCAGAATCAAAAGGACTTAACCTTTTCAGTAGCATAAAGTTATGCCGCCGCGTTAGGTGTACGAACGCCGCACCAACTCGGTAAGAAACTCTAATTTTTTTGGCTAGACATATCTAGTAGTTAGCAATATAAATATTCGTGTACTTCCGCATAAAATAGTATAATTGCACCAGCAAATAGGTATAACTTGGAAAATGGTAAATTAGTATTCATAATGTGACTAGTTGCATGATAATAACCTTTTCCAAATCCCTCAGTTAGTTAGATCGCGGGTTAGTGCCTGATACGAAATTTCTACTAGTAAACACGCATGGACACGAATATGTAAAATTGAAGGCATGAATACAACTTTTAGCCATCCATATTAAGATGATGAACGATCCTTAGAACACCAAAAAGATATGTCCCCACCAGAGTAGTACTAGCTCAAAGGTGATTAGTACGTACGCTAAGTTTTCCCTCTCGGGCTGGATAGAGGCGCACTATCCTTCTCATAAGGCGTAGAGTACCTTATGGGCCTCAGAGTTTTGGGAGATGGTGTTCCCGCTATGGCCATTAGTAGATCCGAGTTTGAGTCCGCGTGACACTAGAACATTTGATTCATTAAGCGGGCTCGGATCGTTAGTCTACAGTTGCGCGTTAGGAACTACTCTGCTTAGTGCTTGAAATATAGGTGTAAACATGACCCACTTAGAACTCATGAATAGACCGAATGTTAGAAAATGCTTAGAGAATCAACGTCGGAACTTGAGTAAAAATACGAGAGCATGTAAATTTAGAACGGAATATTTATGTTGTTAAAAGATTTTGACAGAGCATGCATAGCATATTAGTACAAGTTTTCCTGGAATCTAGAACTGGTTTTAAAAGTATGCATTCATTCTTAAACAATTTTAGTGTTACTAGAAAGGAATAGTTTTTCTTACTTTCCCTTTGGGCTGACCCATTTTTGGGCATGTTTTTACAGGGGACCCAGGTGGAAAACTGCGTCTAGGATGAGCGTGATTATGGAGTCGCTTCTATAGTTTGTTCCCCTTTCAGTTATTGTTTACTTTTAGTACCATACAGTTTAGATTTGGATATCTGTAATATTAACGTTTAAGATTTTTCTTGTACCAGACTTGTTGAAAAACTTTCAGATATGCAGTTACTTGTTTCCTATTTATTCTTTTAGTGGCTCTGTGAAATCACCAGGTTGAGGACCTTAGATTCTTATGCAACTTCCTCTGTAAACTTTCTCTTTCAGCCTTTTCAATTATGTCTGCAATGTACTAGTTTTAATACTGTTTCTTGGTTTTCTTCATATCACTGACCCGGTCGGACGGCTGATTTGTTGTTAACTGGGATGGGTTTTTACAATTGGGGTCCTAATCGCCGCCACCGAGTGGAGGGGTCGTACGAAGTATGCCCGGGGACGCGCGCCCATGCACGCGCATCCCTGGCGGTCGTGGGTGAATTTGGCGGTTAAGTGGCTTTCTCCACTATGAGCTCTTACATAGTGGAGGAAGTTATGGAACCTCACTCCTCCATTATTAGCACTCCTCACAATAGAGGAGTTTCGCTATCTGCAGCCCATCTCCCTTATAAATAGAGGGGGTACCCTTCAACTCTTATGTTTCTTCATAAAATTCTTTATTCCTAATAACAATACTGTGTACTTTGGATCCTTACACCAAACATATTTTTCATCTATCTGGCGAAATTTTTCCATCCAGAGTCTGGACTGATCTCCTAGGAGATCCTAGGAGATCAAATTTTGATTTTTTAGGAGATCATGCAGCAAGGTAGCGAAAACTCCATGCGAGGCGATTTGATCGACATTCTTCCTTCCCCCCCCCCCCATGCGGCAAAGTAGCGAGAAATCCGGACATGGATTTCGGAACGGAGTCCAGTGGTAAAAATATCGCATCTATCTAATACTAGACTACACCAATACTGTACCTCACTAAAATTCACTTTTAATACCAATGTAAAAAAATACTTTGTATTTTTGATAATTACTAGTTACCATCCCTCTCACACAAAACCAAAAGTAGTTGCAAGCATGGTAGCTTAAAATCAAAGAACACTGAGCATCTCAAATGTCCATCTAAAATTACATGCATATAAGAAAATTACCCTAAGAAAAAAAAAAGAATTGATGTGACAAAACAAATAAATCAAAGTTAATAAAAGTGCAAAATCAAATTTAAATCAAGAAAACATACCGCTGATTACCAGGATCTCACCCACACCCTTTGACTTCAGTTCTTCGGCGCTTGCAATGAAACCAGGCACATGCTGCATGCTGCATATTCACAACAACATAATCAGCACTTTCCCCTTTTAAGATTAGTTCAAAGGAAGGGTAAGCATTTTCAAAATAGATCATCAAAAATTCTTAAGCGAGGAGGGGATCAGTAAAGATTGTCATCACTGGTTAGGTAAAGTTCTGAGAATAGTTCATAATAACGCAGATCCACCAACAGAATCAGTAGCATATTTAGCTTAGATTCAACTAAGAGGAACTCAAACCTATCGAACTCATTGGCAGATGATTGAAAATAAAGTAAGGACCTGCAGGTGGGAGTGAAGGCGCCGGGGACACCAATGAGGATAACCTTTTTGCCGGCGGCAACTGAGTGAATAGAGAGCTGCTGCAACTCACCATTCTCGTCAAACCAAGCCAGATTCCCATCGGGGATGGCATCTCCAACAGCAATCGGAGCCATCTCTCTGCTCTCTCTGGAAGAAAAGCGGACAGGATACGTTTTACGCCCGAGTCGCTCCTTTTATACCCGAGTGGGTTGAATCTCCGTGCGGCGGATGCATCCCGGACTATTGGATATTGAAAATTGTAGCTGAAATCCGGATTTTGGTATTATTAACTGTTTTTTTTTTCGTCCGCGTTGCACAGTAAACGCAGTATGGTTAAGCTGACGCGACAATATTTTATCTAGTTGATTCTTACGCCGTATAGGTTGCCAGGGATGTGGGGATCGTCCATCTGTTGGTTGTTTTAGGGTGACCACCCGCGACTATTGCAAGGGGGCAATGTAATTCCCCGAACTCAAACTCTGAATGATAACCTCGCATTTAAGGGGAAATTTTTTTGATAACCTGACTAATCTTGTACAAAAAGATTAGATCCAGTGGGCCGGCCCAAGCCCGTCCCGAAAATAGCCTGTTTAGGCCCGGCCCGGGCCTAGGCCGTCCTCAAGGCCAAAATATGAGGAAATGTTCGCTCCGATACTTGTCCCGGGCCGGGCCAGGCAAGACCGATTTTCGAGCCGGCCCTAGCCTAGGCCTCAGGCAAAGCCCGGCCCAGGCCTGTTGGCCCAATGGCTCTTATAAGGGTTGTTAATCATCGCCTCTTCTAAGAGTCGTTTAATAATTAATGACTCTTATAAGAGCAAGTGCTAACAGCTCTTACAAGAGCCAATGGTCAGCCATGGCCACATGGCCTTGGTCTCTTGGCCACTGGCCAGTGGTTGGTTGCTGCTCTACATCTGTACAGCAATAGGGCCTAGGGCCTAGATGCACAGCCTAGACCCTACGCTAAATTTGAATAAAAAAAATTTTAAAAAAAAAATTCATAAAACCACCCCTCTACCCAGCCACCCGACCCCCTCTCTCACTCTCTCTCTCTCTCACTCTCTCATTCACTCTCTCTCTTAATTTATTTTTACTTAACGACAATGTCCTCCTAAACGCTAGCATGATATCGTTCTCCTCAACGCTAGGGTCATCTTCTCAAAGTATGTCTGTAGTGGTGGAGCGCAATCCTATGACACCAATTTAGAAGCATTTCAATAAGGTTCAAGTTGGCGTCGAATTCAAGACACGGTGCAAATTATGTTCGAAGTTGCTGACCCTTACCGGCAACTCGACACTAGTAAGACACCTTAAGTCTTGCGTTTCGAAACAAGCTTCCGAGTTCAGTCATGCCCAAATTTCAGAAGCAGGGCAAATTTGGACGTACGATAAACTTTGACAATGAGACCTTCCGACGAAACATTTCATCAAACGTGGATTGTTATTCAGTCACTACGACAACAAGGATGCGTCGAAATATTTACATGCGGGGCTTCAGCCAAAATATCAATAGGTAAGTAAAGCTTCTCTTAGGTGCGACGCCATTAAAATCTATTTAGAATCAAAACAATCGTCAATAAAATTTTTTGAAACTTTCGAAGGACATGTATGTATAAGGAGTGACGTTTGGAGCAATAGCATAAAAGTAGGATTATCGTATATTTGTAGCAAGTGAAATTAGATCGATGTCGTTTCATAGGAGCTAAATAAGCGTGTAATATGTTTTGAAGGTTTCAAATAT
This sequence comes from Platanthera zijinensis, assembly GCA_039513925.1. NCBI lineage: Eukaryota > Viridiplantae > Streptophyta > Magnoliopsida > Asparagales > Orchidaceae > Platanthera > Platanthera zijinensis. Next base: position 29,709,782 of record CM077094.1, on the reverse strand, counting down.
CTGCACACCGGTAAAACTACATATCAATAATTATTAAATGTGTGCGAGAATTTAAAATAAAAGATAAAATAATGAGTATTTCTTTTGATAACGCTTCTAACAATGTTGTAGTTATTGAGTGGTTAAAACGCGATTTAAAACCAATGCTAAGATGTGCATTTTTTTCACACTCGATATGTTTGTCACGTTTTAAATTTAGTGGTACAATATAATTTAGTCGTCATGTAACCTTATATTCAGAAAATTCGACTAATACTAAGAGTTATTTATAGTTCTAGACAGCGAACTCAAGATTTTAAATTTTTTGTAAATATACAGAGCAAAAAATATTTGAAAGCTCAATTTAATATGTTTATTAAATGGAACTCAACATATAAAATGTTAAACAAACGTTTCAACAAAATTCACTTCTTATGAAATATTATAATATGGTAAATACTCTTGATTTGACAAATACTGATTGTGATGTATTAGTAATTTAAAATTTTGTAAATATCACACAAAAAATTAATTATTATATGCAACATGATAAATGACTTCCATTAATTGAAGTAATGGAACAAATTTTTTAAAATATTATAGAGAAATGTCTTTTATGTTTTCATACGTCATCGTTTTAAATCCATTATTCGGCGTAGAAAATTTGATAGATGAAATCAATATTAATTTAAACATATATTTAAATTTCGATGATTATGATGATGTTAGTACTCCAAAATTTACTTGTCTTTTTATCGAGTGTTATGATTATTATAATAACTTATACGGCTCGCGATCACTGGAAGAAATATCGCAACCCAAAACAATAGATACTTTTACAAATAAAATTTTAGAATTAGCTTCAATTCTAGAAAAAAAACACGCACATCTAGTAGTTTAAATGTATTAGGATTGTATCTAAAACACAATTCCGCGATTTTAGGAGCACAAAGAAGATTGAGAACTTCGATCTCTTAAAATGGTGGAAAGGTAAAGTTAAAACCTATTCTTTTTTGATCTATGTGACATGTGATTTACTAACAATCAAAGCTAGTACGGTAGCTTCAGAGTCCATTTTTTTCTTTAGTAGCAAAGTTTTGAACGAGCAAATGAGCCGTCTCAATGAAGAATCTCTAGAAATGTGCATCTGCTACAAGGACTACTTGTATGTTATGAAGAGGAAGCATCACATCACATCATTAGAGAATAGCTCTGAGGAGATAGAAGATTAAACGTGTCTCACATTGTAACGCCCCCGATTTTCCTGCGTTTATTTTTAATCTCGTTGGCGTTACGATGACGCGTTTCCGTGGCTTGTGCCATGTGTGGAGTATGGTTAGCTCCTTAGAACTGAGTGCCCTGTTTGGTAGCCTGTTGGCAAGATCTCCCTAGCAAGCCGAGTCGTTTTGGGTCACCCGGTGTGGCCTCTCGGGGGGATGTTTGTGTTTGGCTTTGTTTGGGTATAACTCGAGTTCTGTTCGTCGAAAGTTAATTTCGACTTCGCTGTTGTGTTCGTAGCGTGGATATTTAGCTACGGTGCGAATTTCGTCGAATTCCGAGGTGATTCGGTTTTTGTGTCGTTTGGTGTGTTATTAGTATTTGTGATCAATTAATTAAATTGATTTGACTTGTTTTGTAGCCATTCGGTTTTGACCGATTAATAAATTCTGCGGGAGAATTTATTTGGGCAGTTATTGCCTTGCCTTGGTGGCAGCCATATTTTGGCTATTCCTTTATGGAATTTTCTTAATTGTAATTAAGGGTTTAGGCGTTTTAGGGTTCGGTTATTGCTGAACCGGTGTTTAGCTTTTCGTATAAAAGCTCTGTTTAAGAAGTGACGGCCCACTTCTTCTTCTTCTTTTCCTGAGAGAGAAGCCGTCGCTGCTTTTTCGCGGAAATCAGAGGAGAAAACCGCCTGTCCTGTACCTCCTTCGGTCGGCGATTCCGGGCTTGTTCGTGGACGGAATTCGATTCCGAAAGCGGCGTTGTCTTGCTCTCTCCGAGATCTTCGTTTCGACGGTAAGATATTCGATTTTCGTGGAGTTTTGATGAGATTTGGGTTTCGGTTTTGGAGTTTTCAGCCATTAATGGCCGTGAGATTTATTATAGGTGCTGCGACTGTTTGTTCCGTGTGAAGAGGAGGAGAGCCATCCAAGCTTCGCTGAAAGTTGAGGCAAGTGGTATTCTTGCCCTTGCCAAGTTTCTTTTTGATTATTTTTTTGCTGAAATTGAAATCTCTGTTAGCCCAGGTTAGAGGCCTTGTTGTTCTCATTTTTATTGCTATCCATAGGAATTAGTTCTTCCTATTGACCCCCCTTCTTGTGCTGATGGAACCCAACTTTGCCGGCGTAATGCCGTTTATCTTTGTTCAGATTTGCTCTGGTGTGGGTGTAGCCGAGAGGGAGTGTTAGGAGGGGAGGGGGGTGATTTTCCAGAAGTTAGTAAGTGTTTTACTCGAGTGTTGGAGTATGTTACTCGTGAGGTAGAAGTGGATTACTCGGGTATTAGTTCTGGAGTACTCGAGTAGGTGGTAGATACTCGAGTGGTGGCTTTGAGATACTCGAGTAGTGGGTTAAGATACTCGAGTATTAGCCTTGGAGTACCCGAGTAGTAGGTAACTACTTGAGTAGGGGTTTTGGTATACTCGAGTAGTAGGTAACTACTCGAGTAGGGGATCTGAGTTACTCGAGTAGTGGTTTCGAGATACTCGAGTAGGTGCTTTGGCTAGCATTTTCTGGAGATAGTCTACTTGCTCTGAGAAGGTTTTATGCTAGGTTGCTAGTTACTTTTAAACTATAAATATTATTATAAATGTAGCTCCTGATCAGCATGTTTTATAAGCTTAATCACATTTTTTCCAAATCACACATGAAAACCGTTTTCTTATATATTATATAAATTAAATGTAGTGTCTTGCATAGCATGAGTGGTTCTCTTGGGACCTTTATGCGCTCTTTAGGGTGTAAAACCTAATTAAAGTATTTTTTTCCTTTCCGCAGCGTATAAATATAGTTTTCTTTTGTGCAATAGGTGATCCACTGAGTCGAGGGATACGACCTCTAAATATAACTAATTTTCTATTCATAAAATGCAGGATTTCCTTGCATAAAGTTTGTAGTTGGTTTTGCCTGAGCGTCAGCGGTTATCCCCAGCTTGATGTGGCATCATGACGCGTGTTTTCTCATACTCTGATAATTCTTATAATTGGAGAAAATGCGGGTTGTGACACACATTCATCACATGATCGATAAAAATTGTATTTTATGTGTTTTGTTAAGTTAATGAATTTTGTAATTTTCTTTATTTAAAAATAATAATAATAAATTTCATTTTTTTCAATTAATATAAATTGTAAATGTTATTTATTTTGCTCAATATTAATAAAAAAATATTTCTTATCTAAGAGAATTTTTTATTATTATCATAATAAAGTAATAATTATAAATTTTTAATGTATTATTTTTTAAAAAATAATTCAATATTTATAAATATTTTAATTAATAATTAAAATATATAAAAGCCCGACCCGGCCCGACCTAGCCCGACCCTGAGGCGGGTCGCCAACACGACTTCATACGTGAATGGGGATTATGCAGGCCGCTATGCACTGTTTCGTTTGGTGGATGAAAGAGTAGGCACATGGAACGGATGAGTGGCTTATGGGATGAAAGAATATGCCTGTGCAGTGAAAGAGTAAGCTTATGGGATGTACGAGTAGGTTTGCAGAATGGACGAGTAGGCTTGCGTAATGGAGTGGAGGGTGGTGGAGGAATTGGCGCACTTCAAGTACTAATAAACACACAATAATATTTCATAATCATGAATTAAAATGAAGAGCAAGTATGTTTATTGCATAACACCATCAATAGAATGAAGAACACATACAATAGCACCAAACCATGAGAAGGAAAAGACACAAGATACAAATGAATCTGAAGGCTTGTTGTAGATTCACGGTAAGAATCGTCGGCTGTCAATCTATATGGTAGCTCAATCATATCTATCGTTCGGGGTAGAGGAGGGTTATCACTTCCTCCTAATGGACCCATCTTCTCCGATGAACTACAATACGCAGGGGCGTAACTAAGGGGCGACACACCCGGGCACGTGCTCAGGTCAGATTTCTAGAAAAATGTTAAGAGTAGCCGGCCTACTTTGTTTTTTTTCTGTGCTAAGAAGCTAGTGTAGGCATCCTATGTCTTATCTCTGTTGCAAAGAGACTTTTATTTCCAATTCCACTTTATGTCCCAAAAGTTCTGTACATCAAGCTGTCAAAACCAAAAAAAGTTTATTAATTATTTTTTTAAAAAGCTCTGCCCCTCTGTACCTGTATGCCCAAAAAGTTATGCCCTATCCAAAAAGTTATGTTCCTTCAAATTGTTAAAGCCTCTTCGACGCCCCCAATAACCTCCTCCATTTCCATTTTTCCACCCCTTCTACGCAGTTCAAGACAGGGTCAACTCAACCATCCTTAAAGTCCAAGCTCTTCTAGTAGAAAGATATGAGAATACCCATCTCTTCGTGTTTGGATTTTCACAAAAATTTTGATGAAATTTGCACGTTTTTTCTTCTAAAAATGTGATTGTTTTGAAGAATCGGCTTTCAGTTAAATGCCTTAACATTTTTGTTGCCAATAGTTCTAATTTCTTTGCAAGCTTGGATTTTGCCGCCCTTTGCTCTCTTTTTTCTATTGGATTCCTTTGGGATTTATTATTTGCATGAGGATAATAATTTTGTAGAGAAAAATCCAAAATCAGGTGAGATAAGTTGTGGTATTCCTAATTCTTCTCTAAATCCAATTCTTAAACTTCATGTTTTTCATGGATGTTTGATGGTTAATCTCATAATATTAAGCGAAGTGTTGTTAAGCATAAGTTTGTTTTTCATTATGTTAATGTTATCATTTATTTCTTTAAAGCATGTCTTTGTTTGCCAGTCCAAATAATTATTTTAAAAAAATGTAAAAATCTAATAAATAGTAATTTTTTGTTATGCCCGGCTTAAATAGACAATATGACCACGTCCTATACAAAGAACTCTTTGCTTGGTGTCGATGATGAGTGTGAAATCCTCTCCATGAAGCTCTTAGATGATGTGAAGTGGCCTAGGGAAAATCCCTCATAGAAGGTGAAAGAAATCAGAACAGCCACCTCCTCTGACAGAAGAAAGCGCGCCTTGGTTCGAGATGAAAATGACCAAAAGTTCCCGGCTTAAATAGAAAATCCTTCACGCACGGTCAAACACATGGGAGGAGTCAACCATGTAAGAAGAAATCGCACGGGCGGAACAAAAATGTAAATTTTTTTAGACAAAAAATTCTGCTTGTGCGTTTTACCCATGCACGGGCAAAATAGACCGTGCATGAAGAAAACACACTAGCAGAGACAGATCAACAGTTTTTCACAATTTTGAGAGAAATGAAGATGCACTGTCGACCAAATCATGCGTGAAAGATAAACGCATGACCGTGCGATCTGGAAAATTGCAAAATTAACATAAAATTATAGACAAAAGGAGGTCACTCGTGCGATTTTACTCACGCGTGGTCAAACTGACCGTGCGCGAATAAAACGCACAAGCAGGGGCAGATCACCATTTTTGGGCACTAGAAAATGCGCGCGGTCATAGAAATCGTGCGTCAAGGAAACGCATGATCGTGCGATTCATACAGGAAAGAATTCAACTAGAATGGAGATCTGCCTACCTGCAATGCAAACCACCAAGCGGGGGCACATGCTGTAAGACCCCCCTCCCGGAACACAGGACACGGCACGAGAGGGGTCTTATGCCCAGAACAGTCGCCTTGGGGTAACACCAACACGCGGGTTAGTCTGTACCCCAAGTCGCCTATTCTGCCGGTTATAACAAATATCAAGACAACATGTCAACCCAACAAAAAGAATATAAGAAGTCAATCCACATAAGTTATATATCCAAATGTATAGCAATATAGAAGCTAAAATATGCTTCTATAATATCAGAGTATAACAACAAAATTGCTCCGAAGGGCTACAACAAAACTCCCATCACTCATATCTGTAACAAACGGTAACGATGGCACTGTCCCTTCAGGCCTTGTCATCCTGGCCTGGCTGACCGGCTCCATCACCTGCTGCTCCACCTGCGGGGTTTCCTCCTAAAAAGGAAGACGTAGCAACCGTTAGTCATAAAGACTAAATGACTTCACATCCGCTCCCCCGACGAATCCTCGGCACCGGGCGGAGAAATAGACAAGGTACAATATTATAACATATAATAAACAGGAGTATAAACAAGCATGTGGCAACACGAGTAATAAGAGATTCTATCAGTTCTACCATCTATCACAACATATGAATATAGAGTTACAACAAAAGTAACTCAACTTATATAGATGCCCATACAAGCATATAAGTTGAGGATCGTTCAACAATAAATAACTCATCGTATAGGAGTGCCCATACAAACTTATACGATGAGGGTCTTGTGTATGTAATGAGTTGCAATGTTATGTATGCAATGCAATGACACACCCATGATCACGCACATGCAGTTGCTATGTCGACACAGACTAGTAGTTCCAACTTTTCGAGTAGGTAGTTAACCTCTCAGGCGCCAACCGTCGTGGCCAGACGGTGACAGTAGAACTGGCATTTCTACTACTAAGTGGGTATTCACACTACTTCACTTAGGCCCCCGTACGCCTCAATGCTAAGAACACAAAACAGCGGAGCCCATGCGTACTACGGCCCTAGCGGGTTTATTTGGATAGATGTGCACCAATGATCCTAGCCCCAGACTTGCCATGTGTGATAGATGGATCCTCGAAAAAGCACGAGGATCAAGTCCAACCAATCACTTGGCACAGAAGGGACCTCGTAGAAAGCACGAGGGGCAAGCCAGACCGCCCTAAGTCTATCCGTCAACTCCCATCGGTGGAACGATAGGCGAGCCCGTAGACCTGCCACACTATCCTTAACCCAGGATTACAACACCGCGTGTCGACTCACACCACATGCAGTTCCACAACACCGTGGCTTGGAAGGAACCTCGGAGAAAGCACGAGGTTAAAGCCCAACCATCCACTTTATTCATCTTAACCCATTCCGACTAGTGACGACCAACGCCGCACTTACAACCTTCCACAATGCTACCCGTAGGGAGACGACATTCTAAGCATTGGACTACTATACATCATTCTATCAACACAACATACATATGTCCATAACTTATTCATCTACATGTCACCCCAAAAGATTTCCACATAGACTATATACAATGCCCATGAATGATCTAAGCAATTTATGTCAAGGCATTTCGTTCAATTTACGCTTGCATCACCACCCATATTACGAATTCAAATTAACAAGCTTCAATATTCATATCACTATGGTGGTTATCATAAGAGAGTTCACCCGAACCTCGCATTAGATTGCAACATTAATTCTACCGAATCTAAGTTCATGTTATAATCACCCAGCAATTTAAGTGCAGAAATAAATCTGGACAGCCACTTCAACCGAGGATTCCCGTGGCTACAGGAATCCGGTGAGTGCGAGTAACCCCTCTATGTAAAGGTCTTTCCATAGGACTACAACTTTCGTATTCAGCCTGCAACCCAGATCAGGCTCTAACCTACACGAAATCGGCTCCAAAAACTGCAGCGTACAGAATACAAATTCTGTGCGCTTAAGTTTACAGCCCTTAATTCGACCAGACATTCTCGTTGCTACAGACTTCATCCGAAGGCGTGTAACCACCCGTTGGAAAGTTAATCTCAGTGGCTACGACTTTTGTGTTTAGTCAAAAACCCAGATTCGACCATTTCTTGCCCGAAAACGGCCAAGAAAGTCGCTGCATGCAGAACACAGATTCTGCACGCATCTTGAAGCGGAATGAATGACATCCGTTCATCTTCTTCCTCAAAAGATTTTCCCCAAATCACCACCAAACTCCTCCACCCTTATTCTCCCTCTCAAGGCCATTCCTCTTCATGGAGCCACCCCCACCATCATTTGAGGAAGGGGAGGTTGAAGATGACTAATCTTTAGAACACATGTTCTAGCAAGGCCCTTCCTAAAGAAATCTCCATCTCCCATGTCTAGACTCTCTTGAGTCGACATCTCACCTAGATATCTATAGATCTAGCACCAAGGGAGGGGGTAGGAAGCTCACCTCATTTCCAGCGGTAACACCATCCTCGACCATGGATCTTGTCATCCTCAACCGCGGCATCACTTTCTCCTTGACGGCGTGGCGTTTCTCCTCCTCCAAAGCTTGTCCAGAAGTTCCTCTTGCTCCAGGAATTTCTCTCCAGAAAATAGGGCTTGGGAAGAGGATGAAAAGGTTAGGGTTTTCACTTTTCACTTTTATACAGAAGTGACACGGGTAGGGACACGGCCGTGTCCTTACCCGTGTCCTGCTCTAGCGAAACGGCTTGATTGGCGTTTCGTGCTCCTACACGGGCACTGACACGCCCGTGTCGGTACTCGTGTCCAGGTGACACGACCGTGACACTTCCCGTGTTAACACCCGTGTGGTTCTCGGGGAAAAACTCGTCGAGTTGGGCTTGAAGCACACGAGTAGGGACACACCCATGTCCCTACCCGTGTCCTTCACGGGACACTTATTGTCTAGATGCACACGGGTAGAGACATGGTCGTGTCTCTACCCGTGTCCTTCTCGGGACGAACCACTCAACGCCATTTCACTCAAAGCCATGACACCCAAAGCCATGGCACACGGGTAGGGACACGCCCGTGTCCCTACCCGTATCCTTCTCGGGACGAACCACTCAACGCCATTTCACTCAAAGCCATGACACTCAAAGCCATGGCACACGGGTTGGGGACACACTCGTGTCCCTACCCGTGTCCTTCTCGGGACACACCACTCAAAGCCATTTCAGAATCCCTCAGCACCATAGTCACTCAACGCCACTGAACACGGGTAGGGACACGCCCGTGTCCCTACCCGTGTCAAGCTCAACTCAAGTTTTCAACCTATTTTCTTATTTCCCGCAAGTGCGCACCTGATCACATGCACCCCCTTGAGCTTACACCAGCTCTCCCGACACCAAAAACACGCACAAGGGGCCTAGCGCGAATCGGGACGTTACAAATCCTAGAAACAAAATAAAAGATTTCGTCCCCGAAATCAGGCTACGGCTATGGGGAATGAAGCATACAGTAAATAGAATATGCTTTTAAATAAAGTTACCTGGAGTAAACAACTCCGGATAGCGTCTTTGCATCAAATCCATTGGCTCCCATGTGAATTCCTCCTTCCCATGATTAGACCATAACACCTTCATCAAGGGAACACTTTTGCGGCGCAAGGTTCTTATCTCGTTGTCTACGATCCGCACCGGATCCAGTCACACAAATCTATTAGACGCCACCGCACCATCAGTTGTGGGGATGTATTGATCGGGCCGCAACAGTGCCTTCCGAAGCGACGACACATGGAACACGTCGTGGAGATTCTCCAGCTCCGGCGATAACTCCAACCGATAGGCCAAAGGGCCAATCCTTTCCAAAATGACATAGGGCCCAACATACCTTGGGATGAGCTTCTTTACTCCACGCACCCGTGACACTCCATGCATTGGCCAGATTTTCAGAAACACCTTATCACCCACTTGAAACTCCACCATACGGTGCCTTGCGTTATAATACTTCGCCTGCCGACTTTGAGCCTCCAACATACGATCCCATATCAGTCTAACCATCACATCAGTGTCGTCTATATATTCAACTCCCAAAGTCTTTGGGTCTTCATCCTGCACCCAAGATAAGGGGGTTCTGCACCTTCTTCCATAAAGGGCCTCATGGGGCGCCATACCGATGCTCTCTTGATGGTTGTTGTTGTAGGAGAATTCCACCAATGGCAAGAGCCTTTCCCACTGCTCTCCCCTATCCAACACACATAATCTCAACAGATCCTCCAATGTCTGGATGGTCCGCTCATACTGCCCGTTCGTCTGAGGGTGAAACGCGGTGCTGAAGGTAAGGCGCGAGCCCAAATATGCTTGTACTGCCTTCCACTCCTTGGAGGTAAAGCGACCATCACGGTTCGAGACTATCGCCTTAGGCACGCCATGATACCGTACAAACTGCTCCACAAAGAGGCATACCAAGACATCTACGTGAGCCTCCTTCTTCATAGGGATAAACCGGGCTACTTTGGTCAGTCGATCGACGATCACCCACACTGAATCATTCCCCGAGCGGGAGCGAGGTAATCCATGTACGAAGTCCATGGAAATATCCTCGAACTTCCATTCGGGGATGGACAACGACTGCAATAGGCCACCGGGACTCCTGCACTCCGCCTTTACCCTTTGACAGGCTTCACAATGTGTAACAAAGTATCAGACATCCTTCTTCATTCCCGGCAAACACATAGTCTTCCGTAGGCCGGCGTACATCTTTGCAATTCCCGGGTGAACTGAATACTGAGAGCAATGTGCCTCTCTCAAGATATCCTCCCGGATTTTACCGCCCTTGGGAATGTAGAGCAGACCGCGAAAATAAACGAGGCCGTCTTTTAGGGTGTATTCGTCGGTAGTTCCGTCTTCGATTGACTTGATTGCCGGGGCCAGAGCCGCGTCCACTCCTTTCTCCACACAGATCCGGTCCCAGATATCACAAACTATGCTCATGCTGGCCAAGTACTTCATATATTCCGTCAAAGGGACTGTAAATATCAAAGTAATCTCCAACTCCTCAATCATCCGAGCCAGCTCCATACTCATCAACCGAGACTCGGGGCTCGAGCCTTGTATTTTTCTACTCAATGCATCGGCTACCGAGTTTGCTTTTCCGGGGTGGTAGTTCAAGGTGAACTCATAGTCGCATAGGAACTCTAACCACCGTCGTTGTCTTAAGTTCAACTCCTTTTGAGTATGAACGTACTTCAAGTTTTTATGGTCTGAGAAAATCTCGCAGTGGACGCTGTATAGATAATGCCTCCAAACCTTCAAGGTGAACACCACTGCTCCTAGCTCCAAATCATGAACCGGGTAATTGATTTCGTGCTTCTTCAATTGTCTTGAAGCATAAGTAATCACGTGCCCGCGCTTCATCAATACCGCACCCATCCCTTGATATGACGCGTCCGTGTAAACTTGGAATCCTTCCTTCCCAGACGGAAGGACGAGGATAGGGGCGGAGGTAAGTCTATCCTTCAATTCTTGGAACGCCACTTCACATTGGGGTTTCCACTCAAATGACACTCCTTTCTTTGTCAAAGAAATAAGCGAGAGGGCAATCTTGGAGAATCCTTTTATGAACTTGTGGTAGTATCCAGCAAGTCCAAGGAAGCTCCGCACATCGGCCGCAGACTTCAAAGGCAACCACTCCTTTACGATACACGCACTTTGGCCGGATCCACAGCTAGCCCAGCCCCACTGATCACATGACCCAAGAAGGCAACCTCCTTAAGCCAGAATTCGCATTTTCTAAATTTGGCGTACAAGGCGTGCTCCTTCAATTTCTCCAACACCATGGTCAGGTGCTCGCCATGCTCCTCCTCTGTCTTTGAGTAGACTAGGATGTCGTCGATGAAGACAATGACAAAGATGTCTAAATAGGGCTTGAACACCTTGTTCATCAGGCTCATGAAGGCCGAAGGGGCATTTGTGAGCCCAAACGACATCACAGTGAACTCGTACAACCCATATCTTGAACTGAAGGCTGTTTTTTTGGATGTCCCCTTCTTGTATTCTCAATTCGTAATACCCTGAGCGCAGGTCAAGCTTAGAAAACCAATGCGCTCCCACTAGTTGATCGAACAACTCATCGATCCGAGGTAGCGGGTAAATGTTCCACACCGTCAACCGATTGAGTTCCCGATAATCTATGCACAGACACGGGGTTCCATCCTTCTTCTTCACGAACAATACAGGGGCTCCCCATGGTGACGAACTGGGGCGAATAAATCCGGACTCCACCAGTTCTTGTAGTTGAACTCTAAACTCCGCGAGTTCTTTTGGGGCCATTCGGTAAGGGGCCTTGGATACAGGTTTGGCACCCGGTACCAGATTAATTTGGAAGTCAACCTCTCTATGAGGGGGTAATCCTGGTTGCTTCTTAGGAAATACCTCAGGGAAGTCCCGCACTACCCGTATGTCTTTTACATCCAATGCTATCTCCTTCAACTCGAACCAAATCTTAAAGACTTCGTCCCCCTTCATGTGAGCTTTTACAACTTGGACGGACGATAACGTCAGACGAGGTGCAAAGTTAATACCTTGGAAGATGACATCGGAGTTGCCATGTCTCAAATAGATCCACTTCTCCGCGCAGTCGATCCTTACAAAGTGCCAGTCTAACCATGCCATGCCCAGAATGATGTCGAACTCTGGCATTTTCAAGACAGTGGCAGGCGTATCGAAAGCCCTTCCCTCAATAAGTACCTCAAGTTCACACTTAGCGGTTGCAACCATATCCAAACCATCCGGAAGGCGCACTAGTCGGGCTATTCCTGTAAAGTACTGCACCCCCCATGTCCTTAATGAAATCCTCGGACACAAAGGAGTGTGAGGCACCGGTATCGAACAGCGCATAAGCCGTCTTTCTGCCAATCATCACGGTGCCTAAGTGCCAATAATCAAAACGTATTGCTAGCCTAGAATGTCGTAAGCAACTTAAGTTTAATATTGAAAACATGAAAGGTTACTGCACGTACCTGCAATAACATTCTGAGGATTCCATTCTTGCGCCATGTCTAGCGCATACACTTGATCCCGAGCAGAGCCGGGATTACCTCCTCGCGGTCCTCGTCCTCGACCACGCATGTAACCCCGCCCTCGAGGGGCCGTCGGAGGGAGAGCGGGAGGGGCGTTCCCAAACAATTGCGGGCAGAAATGTCGAATGTGACCCGGTTCATTGCATTCAAAACACACCCGCCCAGGACACCTCTCAAGTTGCTGAAATTGCTGAGGCGGTGGCGGTGGAGGCAACGTGGGCAGTTGCGGAACCGGATGCTCAACCCTATAGTTTCGGTGGACGCGCCCTCCATCTCCTTGATATCCTCTTCTTCTTCTAAAGTCCTGTCTTCTTCTATTGCTCGGGCCAGCTTCCATAATGCCCTCTGCAGGTCTCTTACTACTACCCAAGTGGTCCGCCTCCAATCTTTTTGCCATATCGATGATCTCCGCCAAGCTAGTATCTGCTTTAAACAAAAGGGCCTTCCTTAGGGGATCTCGGAGCCCTATATAGAAACGCTTGGCATAACCTCTATCATCTAACTCATATGAGTCTGCGAACCTTGCGAGATGTTAGAACTCTCGCTAGTATTTCGTAACCGTCTTTGATCCTTGTTTCAGTAAAAGAAACCTCTCCTCAAGTTCATCTCGAGCGGATGAAGGAATGAAGTGCTCCAAGAAAACATCCGAGAATTCGCTCCAACTTATCTCTGTATAGACTCGGCCTTGGAAGGTGGAGCCCATGAGTGACTTCCACCACCTCTTAGCATGTAGCTCCAAGGTGTACACCGCCAGTGACACCGCCATGTTGGCTGGACAACGGATACCAGCCAATAACTCTTATACTGTGTCAAGCCATTCTTCCGTGCGCACGGCTGACTCCGTCCCAAGGTAAGTGGGAGGGGAGAGAGCCCGGAAGGCGCTTAGCCAGTTAGAGCCTGGGGCCTGTTGTAACACCGGAGGCTGTTGTGCCCTGAAAGCATCCAAGATTGCGGTCAGCGTCTGCCCCAACTCGGACTGTTGGAACTGAGTGGGTATGGGAGGGGCAGGAGTGCCCCCCAACAACTCAACATGCACTAGAATCTATACATAGAATGCAAATTTACGGTCAGGTTGGCTAATCTTAAGGCCAGAGTTGGACAAACTTAGTGTGAATTACATATGGGCACACCACTGCTTCCGCTAAGTCAGTTTGTCCCCAAATTGACTAGTCGAACGGGAGTGGCCCATTGTTGAATGACTTCTTTAGTTAAGGATCGTGGACAAACTGATACCATTTGTAAGACCCCCCTCCCGGAACACAAGACACGGCACGAGAGGGGTCTTATGCTTAGAACAGCCGCCTTAGGGTAGCACCAACACGCGGGTTAGTCTGTACCCCAAGTCGCCTATTCTGCCGGCTACAAATAATATCAAGACAACATACCAACCCAACCAAAATAATATAAGAAGTCAATCCACACAAGTTATATATCCAAATATATAGCAAAATAGAAGCTAAAACATGCTTCTATAATATCAGAGTATAACAACAAAATTGCCCCGAAGGGCTATAACTAAACTCTCATCACTCACATCCGTAACAGACGGTAAAGATGACACCATCCCTTCAGGCCCTGTCGTCCTGGCCTGGCTGACCGGCTCCATCACCTGTTGCTCCAACTGCAGGGTTTTCTCCTAAAAAGGAAGACGTAGCAACCGTTAGTCATAAAGACTAAGTGGCTTCACATCCGCTCCCCCGACGACTCCTCGACACCGGGCGGAGAAATAGACAAGGTACAATATTATAAAATATAATAAACATGAGTATAAACAAGCAAGTGGCAACACAGGGCAATAAGAGATTCTATCAGTTCTATTATTTATCACAACATATGAATATAGAGTTACAACAAAAGTAACTCAACTTATATGGATGCCCACACAAGCATATAAGTTGAGGATTATTCAGCAATAAATAACTCATCGTATAGGAGTGCCCATACAAACTTATACGATGAGGGTCTTGTGTATGTAATGAGTTGCAATATTATGTATGCAATGCAATGACACACCCATGATCACGCACATGCAGTTGCTATGTCGACACATACTAGCAGTTCCTACTTTTCGAGCAGGTAGCTAATGTCTCAGGCGCCAACCATCGTGACCAGATGGTGACAGTAAAACGGGCATTTCTACTACTAAGTGGGTATTCACACTACTTCACTTAGGCCCCCGTACACGTCAACGCTAAGAACACAAAACAGCGGAGCCCATGCGTACTACGGCCCAGCGGGTTCACTTGGGTAGATGTGCACCAAGATCCTAGCCCCGAACTGGCCATGTGTGACAGATGGATCCTCAGAAAAGCACGAGGATCAAGTCCTACCAATCACTTGGCATGGAAGGGACCTCGGAGAAAGCACGAGGGGCAAGCCCAACCGCCCTAAGTCTATCCGTCAACTCCCATCAGTGGAACGATAGGCGAGCCCGTAGACCTACCTGTTGGGTACATTGGAAAATGTGTACCTGATTTGGACAAGTCAAACTTAGCTCAATGATATACATCAAGGTGTATTTGATGTTGTTTTAAGTTTATATGTGCAGGTAAAGAATGTGCTAAAATGCAAAGAAAAATATCTAAGTCCATGTGTCGACACCTGAGGAAGCTGTGTCGACACTTCAGTAAGATTGTTTCGACACTTGGAAATTGCTGTGTTCGACACTTCAGTGAGATTTGTGTCGACACCGGGAGGCAGTGTCGACACACAGAAGCATTGTCGACATCAACTGTGTCGACACCGTGAGGTAGTGTCGACACACAGAGGCAATGTTGACAACAACTGTGTCGACACCTGGAGGCTGTGTCGACACACGCTATGTTCTGAATTTACATCAACTGTGTCGACACACAGGACTTGTGTCGACACACAGCTGAGTCTAGACCAAGTTGATTGCTGATGAATGGTGAAGTGTTTGTGTCGACACAAATAATCAGTATCGACACATTCTCAAGATGCAGTGTCAAGAAGCTGTGTCGACATCAAGGCAGCTATGTCGACACCACCAAAGTCCGTGTCGACACTTAAGTCACTTGTGTCGACACATATTGACAGATGGTCTCGACACATATTGACAGATGGTCTCGACACTTTATGACAGACAGACTCGACGCTTTGTTGACAGAGACAAAGGCTCATGATCTGTTTGATGACTTGACAGTTGTGGGTTACAACAGGTTTACTGAAGCTGTCAGACTTGTCAGAAGTTAGTTATAAACCGGATCAGCCGGTTACCATGGATGAAGTCTATATATAGATGGATTCAGAAGAAGAAAAATGAATTCAGGATTCATTATTCATTATTATTGACACACAAAAACACAACTATTGTGAGATAGATCTCTGATCAAGAAAGTGCAAGGCACAGAAGAAGATCTTCATGAGAAGATCTAAGAAGACATTCTGAAGTGATCATCCACTCAGTTTCAGTCTAAGTTGAATTCAATCAAGAATTCAGAAGTATCTTCAAGAGGTTTGGAAAGAGAGAGTTCCAGCTATTTGAAGTCAAGAAGGAGACAATCACTGGTCTCTCAAGAAGTAGATACTGAACTATTTTGTCAAGAAGATTCAGATTTATTTCTGGAATCTAAGGAGGAAGCTGCCAGTCAGTTATATTCAAAGGAAATCAACCCAACTAAGTTCAGATTCAAGAAGCTTTGAAGAAAGCTAAGATCAAGTTAATTTCAGCCATCAGCCTCTTCAAGAAGCTGATCAAGAAAGTTCTTATCCCTTCTCTCTCAACTGGGGTAAGAGATAATAAAATTCATTATCAATTTCTGTAGGATCTATTCATAGATCTGAGTTGTAAGCCTGTTTTATAAAGGCTGAGTGTAAAAGATTTGTTCTCTGAGTGGTAGGGCTATTTATGCCTGAGTTGTAGGAGAAGGTATTCTCTGAGTTGTAGGCCTTATGGCTAAGCTGAGGTAGGGCTTGTTAGCCTGAGTTGTATGAACCTTATAGGGTTCTGAGTTGTAGGAATCCTTCTGGATTCTGAGCTGTAGGATCTGAGGATCTGAGTTAAAGGAAGAAGTTAGGCTGAATCTAGCACACTGCTAGATAGGTGAAGGGGGAAGTGGATGTACCCAGACCTTGGGGAACCACTATAAATTCTGTGTGCAATCTGTGAATTGTGTAGCTGTAGAATCTGTGATTGTGTGTGCTGAGTTTGCTGCAGAATTTTATGTTCTATATTACAGCATTGTAGTTATATTCTGCTTTAAGTTAAAACAAGAATTAGAACATATTCACCCCCCTCTAGGTGTTTAGGTAGTCTTGAAAGTAAAACTATCAAGTGTTATCAGAGCGAGGTTGCTCAAAGAAGGACTTAACAGTCTGAGTTAGATCCCTAAGGTAGAATCAAGAATCAAGAAAATGGGTTCTGGAGAGAATCACAAGGAACTAGGATCAATGAAATTACCCATCTGCAGGAAAGAGATTTTTGGAATTTGGAAAGAAAGGGTTAGATTGTTTATGGAGGCCTCTGACCCAAGGATATATATCACAGTAAAAGAAAGTCCATATATCCCAATGAATGTGTCTGTTCTAGATGCAAATCAAAGAACTCCTAAAGATTTTTCTGAAATGACTAAGGATGAGATTATACTGGCAACTATGGATAAAAGAGCACAGAATATCATAGTGAGTGCTATAGATGATTCTACTTTCCAAAATTTGATTCACTATAAAACCTCCAAGGAAATGTGGGACACTTTGATTGTCTACATGGAGGGTTCTGAAGAAGTTAGACAAAACAGAAAGTCTATGCTCAATCAAGAATATGAGAGTTTCAGACAAGGGAAGTCTGATAGCATATCTGAATGCTACAAAGAAATTCTATAGGATAGTGAATGAATTGATGTCCTATGGAAGGGTATTCAGTACATATGAGCTGAATGACAAATTCCTAAGATCCTTGATAAAGGATTGGGATACCAAGATTTGTGTCATTAGAGAAGTGGCCAAACTAGCAGACATTTCTCCTCCAACCTTATTTGGAAAGTTGCTATCATATGAAATGCAACTAATGGCTAGGAAGGAGGAAGAAAGAAATATAAAAGGAGAGCATAGAGAAAGGTCTGTGACCTTCAAGGTTGAAGCCACTAGAAAGAATAGAAGGATATCACCATCACCTCCTAAGGAAGTTGCTGAAGTTATCTCAGAGAATTCAGACAATCAGAACTCAGATAGCAGTGATTCAGATGCAGATTTTGATGCCTTTACAAGACAATTTCAGAGGTTCTTGAAGAAGAAGCAGTGGAAGTCAAGGCCCTCCACATCACAAGCCAGTTGATGACTACTATCAAAAGAGAAAATCAACAAGAAAGTAAAAGAGCAGATCTAAGCCCAGCAAAGCTACAACATCAAAAATTGTTTGCTATTGCTGCAATAGGCCTGGACATGTGGTGGCTGAGTGTCCAGAAAAGAGGAAGGAGTCAGCAGACAGAAAGAAGACTCAACAAAAGGACAAGAAGGAGAAATCCTTTGTGGCTAAGAAGGAGAAGAGTCTTACAGATCAATCCTCCTCAGAGTCAGAATCTGAAGCTGAAGCATACATTGGACTGTATGCAGCTAGTGAAGAAGATGAGTTTATGCAATTGCTGAACTCCATCTATGAACAAGAAGACCATCAGTGCATAGGACTGATGGCTGAATCAGAAGACAACAAGTGCCAGGATCAGCCTGGTCCTAGCAAGGTACAATGTTTGTCTAGTAATTCAGTTTGTAGTACTGACACAGAGTCAGATACATCTGCATCAAGTGATGTGGATGGATCTTAATCTAAAGGATATATTCATCAGTTGATAGATGAATATGGGGACTTGTTGCAGGCTCTAAAGAAAAGTAAGAACCTGGACAAAACTCAGGCTAAGGAAATTGCAGATCTTAAGATGACTGCATCTGGCTTAGAGAAAGAATTGGATCAGAAAATGAATGAGGTTGCCAAGCTGAAAACAATTACTGTTATTCAAATGGATACAATTACATATAAAAATGATCTAATTAGAAGTCTGGAAGTCAGACTTCAAAAGGAGAAAGATTTGGTGGCTAGTTACTCTAAGCCAAAATCAGTATTACCCTTAATAGATGAGTTTATGGCTCAAAAGGGTAAGGTAGGAATAGGTTTTAAAGGTAACACCAGGGCTGCCCATTTCAAGAGAAAAGGCAAAGCACCAGTCCTAGCCAGTAAATTTTAAAGTACCTGTAATGTTTAGAAAGGTACAAGTGCCTTCTAACAAATATGATCTTGAAAATATTCATGGTCATAATAAGACTGATGTTCTGAATAACAAGGGTGTTAATGCCAATAAGTCAGCCCATGTTCATAAACCCCATGGTTATAAGAAACCAGTGAGTGTAGCTGCAGCAACACCAACATAGAACAGAAATACTTCTGTCAAAAATGTATCTGGACCTAGATACAACAAGTATGAATGCTGGTGCTGTGGCAAGACATGCCATTTTACCTTAGACTGTTGGCATAACATAAGTGTCAGGAATAACAACAGTCTACCAGTTAGAAGAGCTGCTAGTAGATTTGATATGAATGATGCTAACTTGAACCAAGGACCCAAGACTTACTTGGGTTCTAAGGGAAAGTAATTTTGTATTGCAGGAAAGTCCAAGTTGTCATGCCCCTATATGGTACTTGGACAGTGGATGTTCCAGGCACATGACTGGAACAAAGGGGTTGCTGAAGGAGTACACACCTATCAAGGATGGTCCCAAAGTAATCTTTGGTGGATCTGAAAGAGGAATCATCAAAGGATTTGGTAACATTTCTTCAAACCAAATTACCATCACTCAAGTGGCTTATGTAAAAGGTTTGAAACACAACCTGATAAGCATAAGTCAGCTGAGTGATCTAGGATATGACATTTCATTTGTTAAGAATGGATGTCATATCAAAAGGTCAAGTGATCAAAAGATCATTTTGACAGGATAAAGAAAGAGAAATGTTTATTATCTTGATTTTGAGTGTGAGAACAAAGGTTCTCCTATTTGTCTTGTAGCTGATGAGAAAATGAAAGAAAAGGGGATAGATACTACTCTAGAGGGGGGGGGGGGGGTGAATAGAGTAATAAAAAATTGCACTAGCAAAGTTGACTGTCTACTCAACTCCCTTGGAGTTAATTGCGGAATGAAGGTTATAGATATTTGAGATGAAAACCCTAAAGCCTAACACAAGTGTTGTGCACAAAAGGCAGCCAACTGTAATTACAGTTAAGGCTTGGAATCCTAAACAACAACTAGCAATCCTAGTTAAAATCTAATCACAGCCAATCAGCACAGAGAATTAATTCAACAATCCAGACGACACAAGGAATTTATAGTGGTTCCCCAAACAACTTGGGTACGTCCACTCTTCTACCAACAAGGTAGGAATCCACTCAGGTTTTTGAACAGGTGCCCTGCCACCAACAAGATCTGCTTCAGATAGATCCAGAAACCCTTTAGACTTTTGATCAGGTGTCTAAAAACCAACACAGGTTTTTGATCAGGTGCCCTGCCACCAAGGGATACTTTTGAAGGGAGTAATAACCCTTTACAGGAGGGGGAAAGGAGGTTAAAATGTCTTCTCTATTTTACAATAGATTAGAGAAGCACAATAACTTGCACTGAGCTAGAAAGCTCTAAAGAGTCAAGGCTCCCCCTGGCTAAAAAAACGTCCAGGTGAAGTCTTGCTTCAGTGCAGAAACACTTCAGAAAATACTGAAGGAAAAAGCTACAAGAAGATAAATAATATGAAATAAAATTTCTTCTTTAGGACAGCTATCTTCTTCTTCTTCAAAAGGCTCTGAGTGAAAATCTTCCTGGAGGCAGGAGAACTCAGGTTGAAGAAGAGTGAAGAACTAAAACTTCTTCTCAGTTAGATGTGAATGAGCTGAGAGCAGTTGGAAACTGTAAGTTCTAAGCTTGAATGCTGCTGATAGCTTTTTGTATGTGAGAACTAGTTGATTTCTTTCTTCAAAGAAGTCTTTATATAGCAGCAGCAGCAACGGCTCTTACTTGAGTTTGAATCTTGTCTTCTACTGAACTCTGCAAGCTGGGCTGCAAAAAGCATAAAGCAAAACAAAATACTACAGACAGATATCCTATAAGAGGATAAAGCTTTCTAAGAAGCTGCAAATAACTCTGATGAAATAATACAAGAGAAAGTCACATCAGAAGAGACTCTTTACAGCCAAGGAAGACTTTTTGAGTCTAACGGCTATAAAGGACAGCCTGGCAGATAAAGCAGAAATCATATCTCAGCTAATAAGACAAACAACTTTGTCAGAAAAAGATTAGCTCGTGCATAAGGAATGGAACAGATATTGCATGGAAATATTATCACAATTTATTCAAATAATCTTTTATAAAATGTGCCAAAATAAATATGAAATTAATCACATCATAGAAGACGACAAAACTATTCAAGACATACAGCAAAACGTCGAACGACCCTCGGAGATCGTCGACCGAAGCACAGAGATCGTCGACCTATCGGACAGATAGTCGAACGATCCAGATAGTCGAACTATCAAAGAAGATAGTCGAACAACCTCAGCAGATAGTCGACCTATCAGAACAGATAGTCGAGCTATCAGATAGTCGATCTATCCGGACAGATAGTCAAACTACCAAACAAAATAGATAGTCGACCTATCAAACAGATAGTCGACCTATCACAGAAAACAGATAGTCGACCTATCAAACAGATAGTCGAACTATCAAAGAAAGCAGATAGTCGACCTATCAACAAATAGTCGAACTATCAGATAGTTGAACTATCCAAGCAGATAGTTGAACTATCAAGAAGTGCAGATAGTCGACCTATCAACAGATAGTCGAGCTATCACAGAAAGCAGATAGTCGACCTATCAACAGATAGTCGAACTATCAGATAGTTGAACTATCCAAGCAGATAGTTGAACTATCCAAGCAGATAGTTGAACTATCAAGAAGAGCAGATAGTCGACCTATCAACAGATAGTCGAACTATCAAGGGAAAGCAGATAGTCGACCTATCAAGCAGATAGTCGAGCTATCAGGAAGACGATCGTCGATCGGCTGATCGACGATAGTCAAGCGACGTTCGACCATAGTCGAACCAGAAATTACTTAGCCAGATTTTCATCTGGACAGACAATTCTACACAACTAGAGAATCTATCCTATCAACTAACCTTTGATCATAGATAAATCTTGGGTCAAGAGACTAAAAGAGAAGACTAAACTCAAATCAAAACCTAGGGTACCAACAATCTCACCCTATTTGAGTTAAGTCTCTCAACAACTAAAACATACAAAACTAATTACTGAAAGTAAATAAAATGCATGAAGAGAAATAACTAAGCAGATAACATCAATCAAATAGATAAGCAATTAATTGTCAATCAATGAAATATTAAGATGCTTCAGAGGTAGGTTTAGGATCAGAAGAGCTAGAAACAAAAGTAATCTTTCTAGAGGGATCTAAAGCTTCTTTTCTCGACAACTTCAGGTCTTGTTCTCCTAATGATTTTCAATTCTGTCGTTCTTGGGACAACTGCCTCAGGATGCTTTTCCATGTACTTTGAAGGATCAAATATCTCAGGTCTAACCTGGAATTTATCGAGCTCCTTCATTCTGAATTTTGACATTGTGGTCAATCCTGCAGTGTCTTTTCCTTCTGCTTTTGCTTTCTTAATTTGAGCTGCTCCAACAAGTTCAAGAAAACGAGCCATCCTAAAATTAGGATCAAGCTCTGGGCTTTCATAAACATTCTCAGAAGATGTATCAACTGGTTCTTTATCCTGAATAACTAGATAAAAAGGAGGAGCAGACTTAGCAAATGTCTTGCTAGAATTTTCAGATAAAATAAATTGCTTACCTTTTGAAACAGCCTTCTCAGTATGATCTGGCTTTGGAGAGGTTGAGCTTTTGAGTTCTTTAGAATGAGGAGGAGAAAATGTTGGTCTTTGATACACCACCTCCTTTACTTGTTCCTTAACAGCATCAAATCTTTGATAGCCAGTTTGAGTTTTACCTTGGTATCCTTGTGAACTTCTCCTTTGAGCTGACTGAGATGGCTTGAATCTTTCAGACTGAGCAGCAGGGTTTGCAGATAAGTTTCCTGAGGCTCCTGCACTGGGAGGTGGAGGAGGAGGACCTCTAGGAGTCCACCTTGGGACAGGACTGTCATACCTCTTTGACTTCTTCCCTTGCTTCTGCTGATTCTTAGATAAAGCCATCCAGTGCTGGAAATCTTTTGATTTAGGATCAATCCCTTTCAGGATATAATAAGGAGTATCATTATCTGGATTAGGAGGAGGAGGAGCTACAACTTTCCTTTTCTTTTTAGCAATTCTTTTTCTTTTTGACTCAGCAGACTCATCAGAATCAATTTCATCTTCAGAATTAGAAGAAATGGGCAGATCATATGGGTCAATTGCATCTTTCAAAGCTCTTTCCTTTTCCTTTAGAGCAGCTTTTTCTAATTCTTCTTCCATGGCATCCTGTGCCAGGAGAGCATCTAAATCCAAACCCGCGGAATCATCCCAAACAGTAGACTTTTCAATTTGAGCATCTGCAGCTTTTTCTTGATGATCAGAAACTGTCATGGTGACCAGTTCTGCTTGCAATTCTGGCTGAATAACCTCAGAAAATTGAGCAACTTGTTCTGGTTCAGATTGAGCTTCTGTAGCTGGTAGGAGATC